>CAXAKS010000239.1:0-55741 GCA_963969495.1 Ceratothoa steindachneri | reverse complement strand
AGACCATGTGAGGGCGTGTGTGTGTGCGCGCGCGCGCTTTAAATCGTCATTAATGGTTGATTCATGATAAATATGATAGATGGAGCGATAAGTTTAAATAAATTTTATTCGACTCGAATGTTTAGATGACTCCTATCCCCTCTCCCTTCCCTCCCTATCACCCCCAACCCCTCACATAAGTTCGGACCCAGATAAGATAACGGGAAAGTCTTGAAGCAGAGGGTAAATAAAATAATGACGGGCGGCTTGTCTGTGTTTCAAGAAGTGAGGGATTCTATAGATAAATTGATGAGCAGGATATATATATATATATATATATATATATATATATATATATATATATATATATATATATATATATATATATATATATATATATATATATATATATATATATATATATGGGAAAATTCCGAGACAAATTGGTGCGGTTAATGTATAGCAAAATTTGACAACCGACACTGCTTCCGGTCCTGAAGGTCGGTCATCATATTTATCAGCCAGCTAAGGTGTTTTAAAAGCCAGCTAAGGTGTTTTTGTTTGAGGACACAAATCTAAAGTTAGTTTGCAAATAATTTTTCGCTCGAAGTTTAGAAGTGTAGAAACTTCGATTGAGGAAACCCATCTCAGGTACAACAAGAAACTTTACTTCTTTTGGTACATTAATCTTAGGTAATTGGGGGTAATATGTATATATTATTCAAAAATTCTTTATTGTACTTTCAATTAAAGAGTTTTGGAATAATATATATTATCCATAATTTCCTTATTCGAAGTTTCGAAACCTCTAGTGAAATATTTTTGCGTGTGTTTTCACACTATGTAAGGGCCCGCAAATCTCGAAGGAATCACTCGTTGGTAAAGGAGGAAAGGTTTGGGGAAATGCCGATGCGGTCAACCAGTTTGCGGGTCAGGAGGGTGCTTGTCTGGGCGAAACCCGAGCTACATTTAGGCATTCTCTGGATGCAATGAAATCAGCTTTAGTCATCTTGGCATCCATGTTGGCAGCCACCACCCTTGTTCCCCCCCTCCCAATCGAATTGGTGGTCTGCATCCCTTAAATGTCGTGTAAGGGTGTTGGGGAATCTCCTCGCCCGGATGTCGAGTTTATGCCCCCTAATTCTGGTCCCCAAGCCCCTGTGCGTCTCACCATAGTATGGTGTTTTACATACCATTCATGGGATCTCATATGGTACGGACTTGTCCCTTGTTACTCGGTCCCTCTTGGTCCGGACTAGGTCTGCGATACGTGTGTGTGTGTGTGTGTGTGTAATATATAGCTTTGCCGTAATTATTGTCTCCATGCGACGATTATGCGCCCCCAACGCCCGCACATGCGTTTAATCCTGTCCCCAATGATTAGGAAGATCAACGGCTATATTATCTTTCACACATTTTCACTTCCTCTTCTGCACCACTTTCTTTACAGATCTCTCCCAAATTTCTGCGGGAGATGCCCACGTTGGTTTTCGCTTTCGTTTTTTGTGTTATTTTTTTTTACTCCGACGTGTCGCGTGCATGTTTTGACCCTCATTTTGACGACATATAACACCTAACCTGCTGTACATTGGGATGCTTTCCTTCCTCCACCCTAAAAGAGGAAGGTTGGCAGCACCAACAATGTGGCGCGTTTTACCGAAATGTCACTAAATCTTGAATCTTCCTCTTGAAGGAAATTCGGACAAGAAGTGGCACTCAAATCTACCACCCCTTCCCCCTTGTTTTTTTTTATTAATACATTTCATGGGTCTCGTTGGGGGGGGGGGGGGGTGTTAAGGCCATATTTTCGGGGGTATTTGGGGGGGATGGGTTGTTAGGGCCATATTTTCGTGTGTATTTGGGAGGGGGGGGGGGTACTCATCGAATAATGGGGCTCTCTTTTCGCTGTGTGGCACTTGAGTGTCTTTTCAGTTTAATGGCCCCGCCCCGATGACCTCTCACACAGGCAAGGGTCTGGAGAGTTAGTCATACTTCCTGCAACACCGAGTAGTCTCCTCTTTTGTATTCTCGAGGAGTCATGCACCGTCAGTACCAACCCTGACACACCAAAAGGATGTTAAGGGGGTGGGATTCCATATGCGATTTTTTTTTTAATAAATGAATAGAATAACAACAGACCACGAAAATAACACCTATTGGAATAAGGCAATTTTCAATTTCTCGCCGGTGAATTTTCAGGTATAGAAACAATTTCCACTTTCGCCTTTCACAACTTTCTCTGTAAATCTCTCCTTATGATGTCCTCGTTAGTTTTCGCTTTTTAATGTCTAGCAGCACTCATAGGGGGTATAAAACTTATTGAGAAGAGGATGAAGTGGATGATTATTGTTAATACGAATATTTCGTTTGCTAGACATTGATACTCTGTATCGGGGAGTCGTCCGGCCGATGGTGGACGTCAGCTTCGTCTTTCGCTCACAGAGGGATCCTCGGAGCCGAGCAGAACGAGAAGTCTAATGAGCAATGTTCCACGCGCCCCCCAGCGCGGGTTCGACGCCCGAGCCATTCGTTAAGATGCAGCGTTTACCCCCCCCCCTCACCCCGCCCCCCTTATCATATTAAAAAGTTTAGCCTGAAAAGAGGTCATTAATTTACACGCTATGCTATCGACGGCGTACATTTTTCTTTGTTGGAACCTGACGGACACAAATAACCCTCCATTATTTAGCCGCATATAGAGACACCCCCACCCCCCTCCCCTTATGCCCCATTCTAGTACACCACCTTACTCCCCCCGGAGATCCCCCCACCCTAACACCCCAACTCCCTTGATCGTACAATTCGCGTCAATGGTGACGAGCCAAACGCCATCCCGCTGAAATGTTTTAAATTTTTTTTTTAGGGGATTTTTTTTAATTCACACCGACGCCTTTTATTGTCCTCAAACTTTATTCGATCAGGTTGGCGATAATATTGTCTTTTTAAGGGGGACATCCGCGGTGGTTGTAATCTTAGAGTTAGTCTCCTATTGTATTCTGGTGTTGGGTGGATTTGGGAGGGGGGGGGATTTTTTGTAGTGTAAAAGGGAAATCAACGAAGACATTTTTTAAAAATTATATCAAGAAAATGTTGAAGTGAGGTAAAGAGCCGTGGAATGTGCCAAGCCAGAGTATAGAACTCGATGGCACTGGTGACCACGCAGCTCATCAAAACCTGCTTAGGTTAATTTTGTGCTATTTTCAGTCGTGGTTGAATGAGGTGGCTCTAGTGCCAAGGTCCACCAGACATCCGAAGAACGTCCCATGGTCTGGTATACTTTGGAGATCAATTGGGTAATGGGAGAGATGGATGTTAGCGTGGGTTCGCCACTATCTGACACCCGCGCTGTGGTGATTTGACCCCCGATTTGGCTAATGACCTCCAAAGCTGGTTTTTGAGCGGCCTTATCGCCCTCAGTCGGGCGGATCTATCAGGCCGCAGCAAAAAATGCGCGGAAGAAGAAACAGGAAGAAAGGGGAGAGTAAGTGAGTAGAAAAGATAGGGGTGAAAAGGATTGGTGTAGCGAAAACCTTAAATGCCAAGGGTCTGAGGGGGGGGGGGATGCTTCCAGGGTCAAATTCCCAAATAGAGCATTGACACTCAGATACTTTAATTCGATCCCTTTTGTTGTGCCAACAAGGAAAATAGGTTTTGTCCGACACCTTTTGTGTATCATTTATCGCAATATCTACGTTTCCTAATAGCGCCCTAGGTAGACAAAACTTGCCCAATCTTTTATATCCATTCCCGGATTATCCCGAGATATTTCGTTTTCGATTATGAAATTAGTTGCGTCTTCACAACATACTCGTATATCGGACATTGAATCAATCCTACGACTAGGTTTCATTTTTTTGTGTAAAACAAAACCGACGCTCGTTTATGGCACCTGTTTCGGGAGGAAGCGAAGCGGAGGCTCTCTCATTGTCTCCTAATTTCTCCTTCGTCCCTTGTTTGCGACACTTGGAGTGAGCTTTCAATATATGCCACGCACTCGATCAATGCAATGTGTTGCTTATCGCTTATCCATCTGTCTTCCTTGAATTTTAATTTTCACTTCGTCACTGCCTTTGTTTGTAGCCTTTTCTAGATGGGACCCTTAAATATAGCAAATTATCCCTCTTGTTTACTCTTACCCCTGCAATTAACTACGTGGGTTGTTCTCTTCTGTGGTGGACTCTGGCATCGATAAAATGAGATGCCAAATGCCGCTTGTGTTTAATTTGGATCTAAGCCGAGTATAGATAGGAAAATAATGGAATAGGGGAAGAACTATTATTAAAGAAACGTGGTAAACGCAGAAATAGAAAGAGTTGCTCTAAATTCTTAAGCTCATGAATTCTAATCCTTGCACCCATCTAACTGAAAGTTTGATTATAATGTTTAATCGAATCTTCGGGCTTTGTATCTCTCACATATTCAACTTCCCTATCTTTAGAAACCCCCTTTAAAAATGCCTTTGTTTGTTTTCACTTAAAAGATAAAATAATGAAATCAAATGGTAAATATTATAATACTCAATATGGTGAGCATATTTTTATGCGTGGAATGGAGAGCAATATATTCCATTCTCAAGTACGATTGCTCATACCTCTGAAACATCTTAAGAGGAATAATCTAATGGAAAACAAAGGAAACTTCGTCTTTAATTCATAATTATCGACTTAATCACGAGAAGAGAATAACAGTTTATAAATTACTGCCTTTTCATTTCGCGGAAAATGGATCTCTTTGGGTGAACTAGAGCCGCTGCCGCGACCATTCCCGTTGTTCTATTTTAGCTTTCGTTTATTATATATTATTCACAGCTTGTTTAATTAAAGGAAATTTTCCGCTGAAACCCTTAATACATATTAATTCATGCTTTTGTTTCGGCTTGTGTGATTACTTTTCATTTTTAATTTATGTATCAGTTGCGTCTCGCGCCAAGTCTAGATTTTTAATGCTTCATTTAAATGACCTATTAAGCTGGAGCAATTGTTTGGAGAGGGAGCGAATTTTGTTGCTCTGCCTACAAAGCCAAGTATTTAGATTGGAATATTAATTATAAATTGAGATGAGCTCGCACCGCGTCTATGGTAATGAGGAAACCGTTTTCCAATGCCACTCACTCCCTAATGTTGAATTTCTTCTTCGGCATTATCGACTTGCTTGGGTTCACCCCATAGGGCACGGAAGCATTGCATAGTACCCTTCCGCCAAAGGTACTAATGACCACTTGGGCTATTATTGTTATTACCAGCCAAGCTGCAACGCCCGTAAGCAAAATGCTAAAAGTCCAACGGCTCCATTTGCAGGAACGACCCATTAAGGAAAAAATACTAAAGTGAAGAATTATTTAAAAGGACCTAACTCTCCACAGCCACACAAATGTCATCAGGTATAAACAAATCATTTACATTAACTTCATGTCCTAGATACATGTTTTCGATTTTTTAAAAAATACAACTTTAAGATTACTTCTTATCTTTAATCTTATATCTTTTTCATTAAATCTTTTTCATTTCCTTTTCTCTGTTCTTGCCTATTTGCCTTTATTGGATTACATGAGTTTCTTTTTTCTCCCCACTAATGAATCTTGTGCACAATTAATTTAGCGTGTATGGCATTAACAATTTTAAATATTATAAAACTTCGCAATAAAAAACCTACATTGAAATCGACAAACTCATTTTGAAATTACAATCCAATTGTTTGTTTGGAAACTGAAAAATATTTCCTTTTTTTATCTCACATTGATTCTATTTTCAAATTACGAACTTGGCTTCTTTTTTTTCCATCAAAACTACATATTTCAGAATCTCAAAAATCGCTCTATCCGATTAGTCTATTTGCTTCGAAGGAGAAAAATTACAAACTTTTAATTAATTGTAAATGGAATTTTTGCTTTTCAGGTATTTTATATCTTGTCAGCGAAAATTTATTTTGGATTCGTGAATTAATCACATTGAAACCAAAATTTTGAATTTCAAAGTTATATAATTCTCTTTATATGCTGTTTATTTTGACTGATTTATTTTTTAGAGGGGAGGGGCTTTGATTGACTAGGATATTTAAAGTCTCGGCGAGTTGACTAGTAACATGTGTATTTGTCTATTTAGCTGTTATTGTCTCTATACCCATTTTTGGTATTCATAAAAAACTAGCTTATATTTCTTATTAGAGTTTCTACTTTCTAATTCTTGTGCTTTTACACGTAAACATTGACCTTTTTCATTGTTCATTTCTATTTTAGCTTGATCTGAGCGCCTCTAACTATTTTTCTTCGAGTGAAATGCGCAGGTTGGTTGCACGAATTCTTTTCAATTACAAAATTTCTTTTCACTCTTCCACTCGCGGCGTCTTTTATTATTATTACGATTATCTTAGCTACGGTAATCTTATCTAAGTACATCAAAGTTCGGTCATCCTTATATTGCCACCTTTTTAATTCGTTCAGCCTCATATTGCCATCTTTTTAACGCCTATAAATTGCTACCTTTTTATTAGGTTGAGGAATAAGTTCTTGCGTTTTTTTTAATGTTGTGTTGATTTAGGTTTTGTTGACGTGATTTGTGAACATATTAAGAAATAATGAGAGCAAAATTTGCAAAGGTTAGGCTACGTCTCTTAACAGCGTAGACTATTAGGCTTTTGCTTAGGCTACGTCTTGAAGTTGAGTAATAAGTAATTGCGGTTTATTTAAAAGTTGTGTTAATTTAATTTTTGTTCTTTACCCTCAAAATGGAATGTCAAGTTAAAAGAAAGGCGCATTTTCGACAGTTGTTGTTATTCATTTTCAATCGAGACGAACAATGCAACAGCAGCCAAAGCTCGTCGCGATATTTGTGCTGTTTACGGAGAAAATGCTTTATCAGAAAGGACAACTCAATGGTGGTTTTCACGTTTCAAAAACGGTCATTTCAATCTTAATGACGAAGAACGTTCTGGTCGCCCCATTAAGTTGGATAAAGATCGATTGAACGACCTTCTTCATGAAAATCCTCGTCAATCGACTAGAGAATTGGCTGTACAATTGGCGTGTGATCAGAAAACTGTAGTGAATCACCTTCATTCGATGGGGAAAGTTCAAAAACTCGGTGCATGGGTTCCGCACGCTTTGAGGGAAAGCAACAAACTTCAAAACTCCAGGATTGCCGCAGGTTTGCTTGCTCGTCACAAGGCTACTCGTGGATATAAGGACAGATTTCTTCACCGCATCATCACTGGCGACGAAAAGTGGTGTGTTTATGTCAACATGAACCATCGAAAACAATGGCTTAGCCCCAATAAAAAACCACTTCCGCAATTAAAGCAAGGACTTCATCCACGAAAGACGATGCTGTGTGTGTGGTGGGATTGTGAAGGCATCATTCTTTATGAGCTCCTTGCGAACAACGAGATTGTCAATGCAGAACTCTACGTTCAACAAATGTATCGACTCGCCGAAGCTATTCGTGAAAAGCGACCCCATCGACGTTAAGGAGTCCTTCTGCAACACGACAATGCTCGTCCTCACATTGCCAATATGACAAAAAACGCCATCCAAACGCTTAATTGGGAAATCCTGCCGCATCCTCCATATTCGCCAGACTTGGCTCCATCGGATTCCCATCTGTTCCGATCGCTCTACAACAATTTGCGTGGCGTTTCGTTCAATACTAATGTGGAATTAAGAACCTGGTTAGACGAATTCTTTAAGTCAAAATCTAAAGATTTTTATTGCAGAGGCATCGAAAAACTAGTTGAACGTTGGGAAGAAGTCGTAAATAACAACGGAGAATACATTATTGATTAAATTGCATATTGTTATCAATTAAAAATTAAGTTTTTCTAAAATTGTTAATAGTAATGAATAAATTTGATAAAACCGCAAGAACTTATTCCTCAACCCAATATCTCGTTCAGCCCTTGCATAGCCATCTTTTTTACTCGTTAATCCTTATATTACTATATGGTTAATTTATGCATCCTACATTGCCATTTTTTTTAACTCGTTCGATCTTATATTGCCATCTTTTTAACTCGGTCAACCTTATTTTTCCAAGTGTTTGATAGAATAAGACGAATATTTTATGCGCTTCACATTCAGATCACGATCCGTATGTTTGTGCGTTCCTCCCTTTAAAGGTGTTATCTTCCCTCCCAAACTGTTTTCCAAGCGGCTAAACCCCCGATCACCCCCTCCCCCAGCCTACTACTCCCCCGATCCATAATCCCCCCCCCCTTTCCCCGGTCCTGTGCTTTTAATATTCATATAGTTGTGCCAGGATTTATTTCCTTCTGGACATTTTAAGGAGTCGGAATATTTTAGCGGCCAAAATTTACAACGGGAGAAATGATATGTAATATTTGGGCATAAATTTCACATCACGCTCTGTCCGGTCAGTAATGGCAGTGCCTCGGTAGTCAATATATATATATATATATATATATATATATATATATATATCACGCTTTTTTTCATTTTCGGAGAGGCTGGTGGTGGTCGACAGCACAAGACATACAACCGTCCTGATTATTAAATTCTAAAAGGTAAACAGAAGTGGTGGCTGAAATTGAATTGCAAATTACATTCAGTTATGTAAATTATCATAATTACAATCTGGGCATTGCGCCATCTCTTTCACACTCGCCACCTGTCAACCAGTCCGCCTTTTGGCTCCCGTTCCCGACCGATGAACCGCGACTACAAGATAGTGCCATATCTGTTAGCACTATTAGCGGCCATTGACGTAGGTACCTTAACTGGACGGCGAGAAGCAGTTTGTGCTGCTAGGCTGCATGTCGTGGCGGCACCATCGTATAGCAAACTAAAGGTAGCACATAACCATCCTCGGTCGTTAATTTTTACCACAAGGGATATATGATACTCGAGGCGATCCCCAGCCGAAAACTTTCGAAAAATTAAATTAAACGGTGAAGTTAAGGGTGGTAAAATTGTATAGACGCGACATCACTCCAGTGAGCAACCCGCAGCGCTATGTTAAGGACTAGGTAAGTAGGTAACTCATACCCTACCCAATCCTATTATTTACAAAATCAACCCCGGTTGAAGAAAGAACACATGAGGCACTCATACACACCTTCAAGGAAACCATAAATTCATTAGTGGAGGACAGCAGCACCCTAGTTAATCATGTAGCGAAGCCACATGAACTTTTTTGCTTCAAGCGTAAATCATTAAACTAATCCATGTTACCTGCTAACAATCGTCATTAGAACATGGAAACTGAAACTAGTCCAATGAGGAAGAAAACATAAGCATATAACGGTACATGTTGAGAATAACCACGTACCTACCAGTAAAGTAATAGAGAAGAAGAAAAAGGTGAAGGATAAAATGAAGAAACTGTGTAAGATTGCCGAAAGAAGTCCTAAAACTGAGAGGCCTTTATACATCGAGCAACCCGGTAATCGTAGCCGGGCAAATTCGAGTTTTTGACTATGGCCTCTTGAATATACAGGGGTAGGCTTAAAAGGTCTAAAGCGATTTAGTTAAATACCGGTGCGTTTAAGCCTAGAGAACTGTCCTTTTTAGTCGCGTAAACACACTATAATTTACTATATCGGTCCTTAGGATCGTTGGTCGGGTGGTCAGCATTTTACTTTTAATTGAGGCTTTTGGCAATAACATAGTAACTATTCGGCCGATTATAACGAAATTTGAAACCCTTATGTTTTTTTACATTCTCTTTCGAATGGTATAATTGCCAAGGTCCTTCCTCCCAAGGTTAGTCTGAGATTATTGAAAGTTTTGAAGGTCATAAGTCAGAATAATTGAGAACACGCGACATCGGTTTGTTGACCTTGTTTAGTAGGGATACAGTTTTTTTTACCAGCAAAATCACAAGTTACGCGTGACAGTATCAATATTTGGTTATCGTTACCATGTGCACTGGTTCCTATAAGCATGGTGAATCAAGGAGGCTTCTAACCTTTTTAATTGGTCTTAAATTCTAATTTAAAACAATATTGTTTGAAATGTTCATATCAGGATGAGAGATCAAATATATTCTCCTGCAAGTATTTTTTATTTCTATTTCTCTTCATCTCTCTCCTATCTCTGTCTTCCTCAAAATTTACTTAAATAGCTTTTTACACCCTTCCTCTCTTCGGTTATCCCGTCAAGTCTGTGTGACCTTTGCTCGACTCCGTCCATCCTACCCGACTTCTCATAAAGTTTCGTTTCCCTTTATTCCCTTTCGTTCCCTATGTTTATAACTTTCACAGCTTTCACATCAAACATATACCAACATATTTTTTATCACCTGGAACGGATCAAACATACTCCTTAATTCACCTTTTCTTCTTTGCTCAACTCAACTCTACTTATCTTTGCCGTGAAAGAAAGTGTTCGCCATACACGACTTTCTCTTAGCGCAGAATCCTAGCACTTCTCTTCATTCTCCTCATGTGGTACACCTAAACCCCTGTTGATCCATCTAGCGACGCGTCTTCTCTTCGTGCCCTGTCATTATCTTACAATCATTGAGGATATCCATTCTCAAATCCATCTACCACGTGTCAAGACATTCCGGAACTTCTCCTCACCCTCCATTCTATCTTTGCTAGGTTCTTACACTACACCCACACTCGTTTCATTTATTTACCAATCTCGCTTTTACTCCTATTGTATCATACCTTTCCAAACTTGATAAGACAACTACACACTCTTAAATCTTCACCACTTAACTGCAATTCATTCCCTCTATCCCGGACGCTTCATTCTCCCCTATGTTCTTTTAACCTAGCGCAAGCATCGACCTTCCCACTACGTATTCCATCTTTCCATCACCCATTTTGGCCTTTTCACATCTATTCACTCTAATTCACCCTTTCCTATACACTTAACTCGTTTTATCCCTTAATTGATACCGATATCATTCGAACCTACCATACAGAACACGCAAACCAGTGGAAACCACACAGAAATCAACAGACCACACAGACAAAACGAGGGATCAATTGACCAATTCTGGCATAGGAATTAACAGAGCGACACTGTGATAGATCAACAGACAGACGAATCAACATACCCACGCACGCAAATCCAATCAATAGACCCACACCCGCAGGTGAGCTCTCGCTTGCTGAGTGGATCCGGCGTTGGTCCGCTAACGTCTTGCTACTGAGTTCGGTCCCGGCAAGAGCGTACGCAATCGTAGAGATCTGGCTACTGGGGTGTGCAGATCTTACACTTCTCATCACGCACATAGCCAATTACAACACTGCTTTCTTTCCTCTCCCGTCTTCACAACACAAAACACACACACACACACACACACACCAGCAATGTCTTCCAAGGAATCCTGCCGATGGGTATCTATATCTACATAGCCTCTGACTTGGAACAGGTCCCTCTGCCCCGGGACGACGAAGGTCCAAAACTTATGGCACCTCTTCCCAAAGAGGACCGGCCCCTGGTGCTCTCTGACTCTCAAGCGATTGTCATACTGACCTTTATGTCTATTTCATTATCCGGTCGGGATCCGCCTCGACAAAGTCAGGTGACGAACCACCACTACTACACAAGCAGGTAAGAAGGTACCACGAGGTTGTCGCTTCCCGCTTTTGATTCTTTTCGGTGGTACCAAGGTGATGATCTTAGTACAACCCATCTCTAAAACAGTGCCAATCGTGGCACTCTTGGTCTGATTAATTAATGTAGTGAGGACATCTTTAGCTTATTAAATACGATAAAGCAACGAGGGAATCGCCGTCAAGGATTGTAACGGGACGGTTGGAAAATAAAGTGGTGAAATAAAGCGGAGTGAATACGTGGAAGGTCTACAACCTGAGAAGAGCTGCTCCCAGTTGCGCCAATGCTCATTTCATAACCTCGACGCCACGAGACTGATCACGTGCCACAGGGCGAACAAAACTATAAGGAAATCTCGACTGGAAAAAGATTATCACAATAATTCGTTTTTATGATTCTCCCAATAATATGCGCCGAGTCTTCGATTCCGGTTTGTCGAATCGGCAGGGGAATTAGCGCCCTGTCAGTCCTTAGTCGCCAAGGGTCATTTCGTCTTTAGACTGCTTTTTTACGAACTCTGGTACTGGTACCCTCATTGGGTTTCATTTCTTTTGCAGAAAAATATTTCCTTTATTCACTCCAGTACCCTTGTCCGGTTGTTATCCTCCACAACGGTTAAATAAGTCAAATTGGTAAGGTTAGTCTTCGAATGTGGCCCCGATTTGAGTGGACTAGAGATTGTGTGAATCAGTCATACATATATTATTAAAGCTGTCCGAAACATTAAAAAACAGAGACTGAATTGAATGAAAAGGCGCCCAGTCGAATCGAAGGAGAGGGGGAATGGCAGGGAAAGGGGGAGGGGGAAGTTGAAACTTAGCACTGATTGATGAACGGTATAAATCTGACGTTGTTTAATGTCATTATCGTTAATATTAGGAAGGCGCTCAACGACTCCGAAATGCAGTTTTCATTTATTTTAGCATTTTCTGGGAAACATTAATCATAAATATCTCGAACAAATGGCGTCATTTTTGGCCGGACTGTACACGAGGGAAAGCGCGCCCGCCATTGGAGGTCACAAGCCTACATGGGCTCTTGCTAGGCTTAGCCGTAACTACGCCGCTAGCATAACACACACAGGACCTCCGTGACCGTATCACTGGTACATCTACGCTTTAAACCCATACCACAGAGAGCTACTGCTGCGCCCGCACAGACTAACGCTGCCTAGACGTGCACAAGGCGGAGATACACACACACACACAAATCCCCGCACGCCGCAAACACACAATAAATCTACTGCTTATTTGCGTAGAGACCAAACATCAAATCCATCCCTAAAGACGAGATATTGTGAAAAACTGCTCAAAATATTTGCATTTTGTAATAAAACCATTAAATTCTACCCCGGACCGTTTATTCCTCACCATTTGTCTTGATTTTGAATATCCATTTTGAAGTCTATGCTATTTATATGCATAAGTCTACAGACTTCATGAATAAAAATATCTATGGACACACATATGAGAAAGGCAAAGTGCTCGTGGAGAGAGGTAGACAGACAGGCAAACGGGAAGGTAGACAGACGTCAGATATGACGACCAAACATGCCCACAGAAAGGGATGTAGTAGATTGGTATTTCCCAGAAGACAGGCGGGTAAGTTTAAGTTTGATATTTTAAAACTTAACAAGTTTGCGTCGGTAAGACTTCTACTGTGACTCTTGAGATGTTTTGGTAGCGAGATAAACGCACATTCGTGTATGCGATTTCGGCTCCTTTAATTAATTACTCCAAACAAGATCACTACGTATAGTGTCCTTTCGGTTAAGGGATGATGGATGTATGAATGACCCGTTGGAATGGACCTTGAGCGGGGAAAATCGGCCTTTCTCTGAAGGACTACATTCTTCGAATCCTTAGGCGTCTAAACGATACCGTAAATTAATCCAAACATCTATCCTTAAAAGGATTTGATATACTGACAATTCTGAAGTAAAATGTACACTTGAATAAACTTGACATACTGATATTTCTAAAGTAAACTGAACACTTGAAATAATAATTTGATTTACTGACATTTCTGATGTCAAATGGACACGAAATAACTGAATTTACTGACATTTCTGAAATAAAATGGACACTTGAATTGAATTCATATACTGACATTTCTGAAGTAAAATGGAAACTTAAAACGTAATGTACTAACGTATCGGAATTCAAATGTACTCTTGAACCATGCTATGCTGATTTTCCTGAAGAAAAATCATTTAATTATTTAACAGTTGCATCGCTGGATAGTTATTTAAACTAGTTCCTTTCTCAAGTACGGTTACATCAATGGTCCTAAACCTTTCTCCACCACATGCAAATCAGCAAGTAGTTTTCGCCTGTCTTCACTGTCATAAAGGTATAATATAATGGATATCCATACCAGTTCATTGTAGTTTTTATTTATACTGTACATATTCATATATTGGGAAACATATTTTTATGTATATCTATGGAACTACATCATTAAAGTCAATAAACAAATATAATTAATCCACATCTTCAAAGATCAACCTTCCCTGAGTCCAAAATCGCGCAACCCTAGCAAATCTGCTTCGTACCCCTTAGAGGAGTGATCCTTCCCGGTTGAGAACCTCTTGATTACCTTCCCCAGCCCCATCAGAAACTAAACCTAAACTTCAGTCTTCTTGGTGATAGACCAACTTCCAATTCTCACAACTCTGACTCTTGCCCACTCGAATCTCCTCCGAATTCTGTTTATCTGTCTGTTTCTCTCTCAATCGTCATACGTCTCTCTCATCAGCATTGTAAATAATACAATGGCAGAAGGAGTTTACCAAAAACGGAGAGAAAGGAAGCAAATTTGATGCAAGGGCGGATTCCGGGCGGCTTAAAATATAATTAGAAAAGCCATTGTGACTATAAATAAGCGTTATTTATGAGCTTTTCGCTCGCGAATTCTGGAAATACAAAATTACCAAAATGAGCCTTCTATTCGACTGCACGAGACACCCTTCCCCCTTCAACTGCACGCACGCTCCCTACACCAATGTTTGACTGAAGAGAAATCGAACATCCTCAAGTCTCCGAGTGGTTTCTTTGTTTAGTCTGCTGCCCCTCCTCGAGTCCTCAGTTAAAACTTGAAACATCTCAGTTCATCATGAGTCAGTTGTAACCAGCTTGTTATAAACGCTTGATTTATGTCGCGATCTGAAGGGACTTTGGCTTCGTAGGGATCTTTACAGTACAGTAGTACTAAATGACTACTTGAGCTCCCTATCGGCAGTATGCCCGCATCCTTCCTTACCTATGGAAGTTATTACCCTATTTCCCCACTCAGCTGAGAATACATTTTCCATAAAAGCTTAAGAGCTCTTCGCGGTGTAGGATTCTCTCGAAAGAGGCAAATATGTCCAGATGTTAACTTTACCGCTACCTCCCTTTTTTGGTATATTTATGCGTATCGTCCTCCCCACCGCTCCTTTCTGTTTGGTGGTAAATAATTTATGGAGATACTTAACCTTAATGACGAATAAATGAATTGCACAATGCGATCAATACCGCTTTTATTTTGAAAGGGCTGCCAAACAGCCTCCCTGAGTGACGCCCGCATTGAAATCCCCGAGTGGTTATCACCAGCATCGAAATTATTATCGTGCCGTTTAGTTTGGTAGGTTATTTAGTTGCTAAAATAATCTAGTTCTGTAACTGGTAGCTACAAAAACCACCTAATCTGTCGCTAGTCTCCTATTAAATCTTAAGATCCTTAATTACTTTAAAATGACTGGTTAAACTATCGTTTAGAAGTCTTCTGGACACCGAAGATCTTCACCTTAGCGCTAAGATCGCATCCTAGCAAGGTCCCAGCTCAAGGATCGGTTTGCTTCCAGTGTCAAGCTTGTTCACAATTGGAGAGAGGCAAGTGTGAACGCTTCAGCGCGCACAGTGAGGTGGAGATTTTTTGACAAAGGTTTCAAACCGAATAGGCTCCATTTTTGAAGGAAATATAAAGAGTGGACTGTTGAAGGCTGTGGCAAAGTGATATTCTCTGATGAAGCTCCTTCCGCTTGTTTGGAGCTTCTGGAAGATTCCTCGTTAGGAGGAGAAAAGGGAAGCGATTTCACGAGTCCGGTGCCAAGCCCACGATGAAGCCCACGGTGAAGCATCCGCACACACTCCATGTCTAGGGCTGATTCTCATCACAGGGAACTGGAGCACTAACATTTTTGCCAAGAACACTACCATGAACTCAAAGTGGTACCAAACCATGCTTTATCCCTACCTTTTTCCAACAGTTCAAGACCGATTTGGAGATTATAATTGTATTTTTCAGCATGATGGAGCACCTTGTCACAAAGCAAAGTCAATATTTAAGTTCTTGACTCAAAATAACATCGAATTTTGGGGGACCTTGGCGAGAGAATTCGCCAGATTTGAACCAACGAGGGAATTTATGAGCGATAAAACTATGTAACAAAATTACACTTTTTCTTTTTCATTGTTTAAAAATGTTATTTCTCATTTGTTCCTTACTAAAGCAAATGAAAAAAAGTCTATCTTGATCCCAAAACTTTTCATTTGTTAATAGGGCAGTGAATTTCTAAATTTGCCCATTTAGAAAATAATGGTAGGGTATTATTAATTTGGAAAATATTTTCGAATATATAAAAGGTTTTAGGCTTTATTCTTTTTTAAAGCATAGTAAAGAATTGTAAATCACTTAAAAATGCATTGGAATGTTGTACAATAATTATTGTTTTACAGAAACTTTCCAAAACATTCTAGATTTAAAGAGAAATTTCTAGAATTTAGTAGATTTTTTTAAATTTCAAGAATATTCGTGAGCTTGCCACAACACACCCCTGGAAACTTCTAGAAAACTTCTGGAATATTAGTTCATAAATATCTATACAGGGATTCACAGATCTGCTATCGTTTCAGCTCTAGCTACTATAGTGAAGGCATCAGAAGAGAAATGACATGAAGAGGCTGCAATCATTCTCCAGATGCATTCTGTTATATCTGCGGACAGTTCATCAAGACAAGAGCAAAACAGCTTGGTGTGACAGTATCTCTGAGAATGTGTGAGTTTACAACGCATACTTTGGCATGCCAGTTTGGGACCAAGACAAAGCTTGGACACCATTTTGCTTGTGAACACTGCAAGGTAAGAAAATTGTTTGTTGTAAAGAGTAAAATATTAAATGCCATTCCCAGGATTGGTCGTAAATCCACTGACCACTCAAGCAACTGCTACTTCTGCATGGTGCAACCTTCCAAACGCCAATGTGGCAAAAATGCGCCTCCTATTTTCTATCCCTATCTTCCTTTCCCTATTGCACCAGTACAACAAGGTGTTGATCTTCCTGTACCTTCCCCTCTAGAAAGGAATAAGCCATCCTCAGAAGAAAGCAACAATTCAGAAACTGAAACGATCAGTGAAGATGTAGAGTACAGTGTCGGAGATATGGCTGTTCCGAGGAATCCATACAATCCAAATCAAAAAGACCTCAATGATGTTCCTTGTCAGAGATCTTGGCTTGTCATTGTCAAATGCTGAGCTTTTGATTTCCATTTCCAGGCTCAAAGAGTGTGATTTGTGGGATGAAAATGTGCAAGGGACAAACCAAAAGAAATAATCATAAACATTTCTCAAGATTCTTTTTTTATCAAGCTGGGATATACTACTGCAATGATGTCTCTTGTCTGTTTGATGCAATTTGAATTATATGTAATCTAGATGAGTGGAAGTTCTTCATTGACATCTTTTCAAGAAGCAGTACAGCACTTCTCCATGATTGGAATAAGCATCCATCCCTTCCATTGGCTCATTCAGTATACCAGGTATTGCAAAAGTCATGAGCATACTCAGAATAGCTTCCATCAAGATATACTGAACTTTGAACATAAATACCAAGGAGTATACAATCAAAACCTGATGGGAAACTACATTTAGGGGCTTGTCCGTGAAAGTGATTTACATTACAAATGAAAATCGAGGAAAACTGTTCACTTCTAACTTTTTTATTCTTGTGTAAGTTTCAATAAAATTGCAATGTACGGAATTTTTTGTTTTCCTATTATTAGTCAATATTTCATCATACAAGCCACAAAAGCAATGTTTAAAACAAATAAAGGCTATTTTCTATTGTTTTGTAATAAAAAGAATTGGAAAATAACACTTCCTGGCGTTTGATAATCAAAAACCATCCAACTGTAAGCAGTTGCTGAGCAATATCAGTCAAGATATGATCATAAATTTGGTCTCCAGGATGCCAAAACGAATTGAAGCAGTCTTGAAGAATAAAGGACACCATTGATTGCGTGCATTAATTAACTGAATTTATTAATAAAATGGGTTTGTGATCTAATTTTTCGATTTCACCTTCAAATATGCTACAAATAGACTAAAACAAACTGCAACCTTTGATTAGTTCTATTAATTTTCTTATTTGAAAAAAGTCTCAAAACTTTGGGAATGACTGTATATATATATATATATATATATATATATATATATATATATATATATATATATATATATATATATATAAAACAATAATTCGGGTTTCAAATTTCTTGAAATGGGCGATTTTCGGCATTATAAATAATGCAGGTATTTTTGTGCGGAAGTCCGCCGGTTTCTGCGTGTGTCAGTTGATTAATGTCAAATAAATCAAAGTTATGGAAGGCAAGTAGCCCGCCAGTTTCACTCGTGGCCCACAATTTGGCGCGAACACAATTGCTTCCCTGTACTTCTCTGCCTTCGCCAGGAATGATGTTTTTGTTGGTTATGTGTCATGCGATTTTTGTTTAGGGGTTATTTTCGTTACTGTAGATGTAGTGACCGCGAAACCTGGATCAGATTTTCCTGTTATTGTGTCAATAACGTCCCTCTGTGTGTGTGTGTGACATGAGAACACTACAACTTCGTCGACCTCTGTATTGATAGAGCAATCTGGCCGAGGAGATGGAGAAACGATTTAAATTTGATTTAAACATTGGGAGGCGAAGTTATGGCAGTTTATTTATTTTGTTAGAAGGGGAGAGAGTGTTTGTATGTGTGTATAAAATAAACACACACCAAAATGGTGGCGTCTGCGTCTTGCACCAAACGGTAAAGCGATTAGGGATGTTTCACTCCAAAGCCTAACATATGCCTACATATATACACGCATATTTAAATGCACATACACTCATCCTCGCTTGCCTTCTTCACATTTTCTCTTAATCCATCATTCCAAACTTTGTGTCGGACGTGCTTTCGTTGATTTTTGGTATACATACAACTGAATCTACCTCACCTCGTTTGATGTGTGGCTAATAGCGGCTGTGTATGTACATATATGGTCGTGTAAGTACGCGTGGAAGGGTGGGAGAGAGTTAAGGAGGAAGCTGCCGATGTACTAAGGAAATGGTTAATATCCCCGCCACCATCGGTCTACGACAATGGCCAGTATAGTCTCTCCGTGGTCCTGTTTAAGGGGGGGGGGGTCTTTTGAATTCGATACCCCCAATACACGGGGTTTCAATACCCAGGATATCACGAATGGAGAGTATTTAAGGAGTATTTGGCGCATTTGATACCGTGGAAGAATCACTTTGGTGTGATGTTTGCTAAATGTACGACGGAACCACCTTATCAATGGTCTTGGTACTCATAACTTGAGAAGATTCTCCGAATATTTTTAGCGGATTTCCTGAAATATAATATCTTGAATACCAAATTCACTGAACGTAATAATAATAATAATTAATAAAGTATATCAGCTCAGTAATGAATAGCTTAAAATTTAACTTCGAAAGGTCTTGTGTGTATAAAATATACAATTCCAAATTGGTAGCGTCTGTGTTATATAATTACTAAGCTGATATTCTTTATTAAATATATTCGAACATCGAATTCTTCTAAAAATAAAAAAAAAATTAAAAGTAAAATCGAGGAAAGAAATGCCACGTTTGACAAAGGAACATAAACCTAAGAAACCATCTTACTAAGAATTTATCAATGGCGATCAGAAGCCAATCTCGATAATCTTCTGAATTGAAATGAGACTTTGAAATTCAGGGCGGAATTGTGCAAAAGGAAAATTGAGCCACAGAAAGAAAATAAATTGGTGAAGTACCGAATTTTATTACCAGTACCGGATCATATTTTAGGTACTTCTTAAAGAATTTGAAGAGACCACAATCTTCAACGATTGTTGTCATTAATAAACTTCACCCATAAACCAGTCACTCCAATTGGTTATATATATATGTATATATAACCAATTTATTTCATCATTCTTTCGCGCTCATGAAAGATATACATTGTATATTCGCCGCGTGTTTACACCTCAATTTCTCCTTTGTCCTTTCAATTCCCAATTTATTTCTCTCTCTTTCATATTCCGATCGACCTTGCGAAGCGTGCCTTAAAAGCTTGTCTATTCGGAAGATATTTTGGTCTTCCACGTAGCTGAGTGGTTAAAGTCTCTCTTTAATTGAGATGAAAACGGTTGCTCGCTGCCTCTGTGCTTGGTTCGAATCCCACCCCAGCACGGAATTTTTCGAATTAGGAAATAACTTTTTCCGAAGAAAAAATTATCCCATTTTCTTGTTTCCTGCGGTATGCTGGATATATAAACAAACCAACCAACCAAACAAACAAACAATTTATTGGCACCTACAGGGAGCCATAAGAGCTCATACATGGTAGGCCCTATTAAGAATAAGGCTAAATTAGGTAGAACCCCCTCTAATAATTGTAAGCTATTTTAACTTTATTTTCTTTTAAGCATTGATCAAATTTCGTCTTCATAAATTCTGTGTTTGGAGCGCTGACTACTTATTGTGGTAGATTGTTCCAGACTTGAACGATGCGGTTGCTGAAGGCAAATTTTCCCATTGATGTTTTGAATTTCCACTTCTTCATCTTGTCGTGTCCTCGCGTCGTTGACACGCCTGTCAAAATAAAAAGATTTTCTACAGTATCTGGCATATTTATCAATAATTTATATGTTTCTATTTGTTCACCCCTTTTCCTTCTATGTTCGAGGAAAAGAGATTGAGTTTTTTAAGCCTATCATTGTAGCGACGCTGTACTTGTTCTATTATATTCACATCTCTAGTTAATCGTGGAGATCAGAAGGGAGCAGCATAATCTAATATAGGTCTGACTAATAACGTGTATAGTTTTAACATTGTCTCTGAATTACGCGTTGAGACGGATTGCCTGATAAATGATGCATCTCTTGTTGCTTTATTTCTAATTGCAACGCATTGACTGGAGAAATTTAATTTATTATCTATTATAACTCCCAGATCGACCTGCTCTTTTACTCCTATATTCTCGGTGTTTTGGAGATAATATTTAAATTTAGGATTATTTTGTTCGAAGTGTAAAACGCCACATTTGGAAGCATTAAGCTTCATGCCAGATGCGTTGCACCATTTAGTTAACATATTCAGGCAGTTTTGTAAACAGCTTAAGTCTTCCTTATCCTTTATTATCTGCCCAAGTTTAGTATCGTCCGCGAATGAATTTACTTGGAAATTCATTCCAGAACCTAAGGTGTTTACGAAAATTATAAAGAGTAGGGGTCCCAAAACAGAACCTTGAGGAACTCCACTAGTTACCGGCAGCCAATCGGATGTCATTCCATTTAAAATTACCCTCTTCTTACGATCTGTCAACCAATTTTTAATCCAAGTTATCGTTTTCTCATGGATATGCATAGCTTTTAGCTTTGAAAGGAGGATATTGAACGGGAGTTTATCAAAGGCTTTAGAAAAATCTAGATAAACCACATCGTAACTAGAACCAGAATCGACAGCTGTTGCTACATGCTCATAAAATGTGATCAGACTAGTGACACAAGACCTCCCTTTCCTGAAACTATGCTGACTATTTACTAAGAGTTGATTTCTCTCCAGATGATTGCGTAATTTGAAATCAATAATTGACTCCATTAGTTTACATATAAGGGAAGTTATGCTTACTGGCCGATAGTTCTCCTTTTCCTCACGTCTACTTTTTTGAATATGGGGACGACATTGGCTAGTTTCTAATCCCTGAGAACAAAATTTGCCTCCAAAAAGTATAAACAAAAAAGCGAGTAAAGCGGAAATTTCGGTTTTAACTTCCTTAATACTTCGCTCATTTCATCAACCCCGCTAGCTTTATCAGGCATTAATTTATTAATTGCATTATTTACATCATCTGCCGTAACTATTATTTCATTCATTTTCCGAATTTAACTTCCAAAGTTCTTTCTCGTCTTCAGAACCTTGGAAGTTAAAATTTGAGCTATATTATAATAATAATAATCCATCATCTGGTTTATTTTCACGGTGATCGAACCAAATAGCCAAAAGTTATTTTTGCCATTACTTCATACATACAGCCATTAGTTCTATACATAGAAGTGTGTTTGCATTGAGGAGGACTGGTATTATTATATAAAAATGTGAAATGAGGAAGTCAATATAGGCATTTTCTCTCAGTGGAGGGAGAATGGGGTTGCAGAAACAAATGAAAGAGAAGAGCGAATAAAATAAAGGAAGGAAAAGGCGGAGTGAAAAATACCATGATAGCAATACTTACCTCTCCAATTAAAATTACTGGGTCCGGGACTGTTATAGCCAGCAACAATTTTGTAAACAGATCACAACTACTCAAAAAGTGGAACTAGAAGTGAGGGAAACCTAAGTATGCCTGTGTGTGTCGGGTGGCCACGGCGGAGTTGATTAGGAAATAGCGTCGACGGGAGTGGAGACGAGAATTGAGGAAAGCCTTAATCGAGTGTTAATAATGTTGGACCGAGTGTGGCGGGTGTAGGGGGGGGCTGTCCAACAGCGCAGCCCCGCCCCCTTAGGACATTCCGCCCTGTAGCGCAAATTGGGTTTCTTCATTCAAATTGTGTTACTTGTCCATTCATCGCCCTTATAATGAGCTCGTTTAGTGTATTTTGATCAGGTTCATAAATAGGGTATTTGATTAACGGCAAAGCTTGTAATTTGTATTTCGCTATACTTTTCCCCTCAATGTAATTGGTTAATTACTGGTAAACAGAATTCCTGGTAAATTTATGCCATTAGTAGGTAATTTGCCGCCCTAACTCGGTCAGGGAGAAAGGGGTGCCAATGGGAAAAACAGCAACTCGCAAATTCCTGCCATCCACTCAATAAACTAGCTCTTGCCGGCTAATTTTCTCTTTTTATATTATGTTAATTGCATATATATATATATATATATATATATATATATATATATATATATATATATATATATATGAAATGAATAACTCACAAAGTAGCACGTTAGGCTCGCAAAGAATGCAATGTCCCGCAGGAAAAATGAAAAAGGTGATTCCAAGTACTTTCGAACTTTATTCAGTTCATTCTTAAGGATAACTACAAGAGAAAATAATATAATAAGGGTATATATAAGTTAGTAAAAGGTAAAGGACCGCCTCTAATACCAGAAATCACCAATGAGGAAGTAGGAGAGTGATGGGTAAATTCACATTGAGATTTAGCTATAACAGGTAGCAAGGTCAAACCGAGAGGCCAGAAAGAGTCAAGAACAGAGCCAAAAAGGTTAAAACGATTTACGGATAAAGTGATAGTCTAAAGAGGGAGATTAGGAGAGACAAGTGATGTAAGCAGATGTGAAAGGAGAGAGGAAGAGAAATAAAATAATGTTAATACAAAATCAATGCAATAATTAAATTGACATATCGGGTTCCCATAAAAATGAGAATTGCCAAAAAATTAAGAACATAAGTCAAAGTTAATTTCTTTAAGAATAAGTTTTTTCATTACAGCATCAATTTTAAAAAAGGCAAGGGGAAATGTTGAAGTTATTAAATTGGCGTATAAAGGGTCTTTCAACAAGGAACCTTGAGCTTTGTCAGGCGATAGTGGCCATGTTGTTAAAGCGACATCTGGCAACCTCACTGTGAACTGTTCAGTAGTACTTCAACGGTTCAACGGTTTATTAAGTAATAAATACAAGAAGATTACATAATATGTAGTTGGAATGATAGAAAATAGTGGTGAAAATAGATTTAGCAGAGGAGGTAAAAGCACTGAGTAGGAGTAGGAAAAGATAGCTTCCCGGAGACATGGAAATCGTTATCATTTTACTTTTGGAGGTTAAATTTAAATATTATACAAAGATTAAGGATAATCTACAATACATTCTTAAGATTACTGTTGTTATGTATTTGTTATTGTTCCTTTAATTTTAGTTTATTTTATTACGCTTTCTATTTACAATTTAAATAGGTTAAGGATAATTTACCATACATTCTTAAAATTACTGTTATTGTACACTTATTTAATTCGTTAGGTTATTATATTTCACTACACTTGAACTTTACGTTAGTTTTTAATGTTTATTAATTCTGTTGTTGTTATTTTTTAATATAGTTTTACATTAATTTGATTAAAATTGATTTATTATTATTGTATAAATTTTTTTATTTTTGCTTATTTGTTTATTACATAATTTATTCTCACTGATTTAGTTTAGTACACTTTAATTGTTCGTTACTTTATGTTTAGACTAGATTTTCTATTGTTGTCTATAATTTACAGTTTATTGACTTTTGCTTAATTTGTATTTATTCTATTTATTTTACTATTCTCACTATAAAACTTTTATGAATTAGATTTATTTCACTAATTTGATTACTTTTATTCGCTCACATTTATTCTTCACTTTGGTTGCACTTTTTCGGTGTTCACTATTTGATTTGGGATGTTTTTTGCCCACTCTTTATGGCTTTAAATGTTGTCATATTTACGTTGTGTACATCTTTTGGGTTGATGTACACTAGGGATTTTAAGAGTAGGGCCGACACTTCTTTTCTGGAGTATGGTCCCTCGTACGTCCATTTGTACTCACCAGCGGCTAGGCCGATGATGAGTAGTTCAAGGTCGTCTTTGGGGGCCGGGGACAGGGGGGAGCCGAAGACACGTAGACCCACGTCTTTTCCATCGAAAAAGAGACCTCTTTCGAGGATTTCCTTTTTCTCGGTGAGGGGGAACCCTTCGTGCCTCTCGTCCTCCTCTTCTTCCTCGTCCGAAGTGGATTGTGGCTTCTGTGGTATTTTTGTTGGTGACTTCTTATTTTTCCTCTTTTTCTTCTTCGCGCCTTTCTTCTCCTCTTCTCCTTCCGATGGCGTTTGTATTTTTTCTTCTTCTAATCTTTCGGTTTCCTTTACCCCATTACTTGAGGGGGCCTTTTTTCCTTCTTCGATGAACTCGAGATTAAAAAGGCCCGCCGAGTCTGGGTTTTCGGGGAACCAAACCTTTTTTTTGCAACCGTTCTTCTCAAGAAGAAGGTTGAGGTGGGACGAGAAGGTACCGGGGTTTGTTAGGTTTCCGAGGTGGGCAACCATGACCATGGCCATGACTTCTTGCCCTTCCTTCGGCATGACTAACTTCATCCCGTTTGTTTGCGCCTGAGTGGTATTTCTTGCTGTCGTGTTCGCGTACGTGGTTTTTTTCCTCTCTTCTTTTTCAGCTCTTAGCTTATCTCTTTTCTTGCGGATGGCTTCTTTTCGGATTGGGCACCTCATGGCCAGGGCCCTGTGGTCACCTCCACAATTAACGCATTTTTGCACCCTTTCCCTGCACTCCTTCCAACCGTGTCCGGTTTTGGCGCAGTTGGAGCATGCAGGGTCGGCAATTGTGCAATCCTTTGTGGCGTGTTTTTCGACTGCATAGCATTTGAAGCAGCAGTCGATTTGTATGTACTCTTCTTTGACTATCTGTTCCGGGCTGACCTTTAGGTAGAAGCCGAGAAGCCCGTCGTTTTTGGCTCGGTTTGCCATATCGATGGTACTGAAGACAATTTTTACCACGCCGTTTCCTTTACCGAACTTGGACACTGCTGTGATGCAGGCCCACTCTTGTTTCGCTTCGAGTTCTTTCTTTATATCTTCACAGGAATTTTCCGTAAAGATTGGGTCTAATTTTGTCAATATGAGGGTTCGTTGGGCCAGGATTTCCTGCGGTACACTTGCTTCAAGCCCAATCTTCTGGAGATGAGCTTGAGCTTCGTCGGAGACCAGCCTCTCGACGTCCCCCATTGTGCTGCAAATGGTTGCATAACCATTGGGAGTGTCGAGGAGTCTGATAAGCACCACGTGGATCTTTTTATAAATTGTTTGTATCACTTCCATTTTTTCCGGTTTAGGAGCCCCCCCTATGGTACGGAGGGGGATCCTTTTGCAGTCCTGAGGGGCTGCCCCCATGCTGGGGCCCCTCTTCTAGTGGCTGTTCTTGAAAGAGGTGTGTGTACGTAGTTTTGCACTAATAAAAATTTAACACTTATTGCGGACCGCTTTTACTATGCGTCCGCCTAATTCACTCGAATTTACACAAAAAGTTTTTACACTGCCTTCGTGGCCAATTGTTTACGCGGAGCTTTACCTCCGGTAGACTTGCGAGCTGTCTGCTTAGTGATGTTTTTTCTACTAAAATGTTTTTTTTTTGTTCAGTAGTACTTGGCAAGTCACGATGGAAGGTTATAGCGTTGAACAGCGTGTACAAATCATCAAATGTTATTTTCAAAATCAGTGCTCCGTTCGACAAACGTTCCGCGCATTATGTGATTTCTATCCTCGCCACAATCGTCCTGCCGAGTCCACTGTTCGACGCTTGGTGGCCAAATTCGAGGCAAAAGGGTCGATCAACAATCAGCCAACACCCGTACGTCGCAGAAACGCAAGGTCTGCTGAAAACATTGCTGCCGTAAATGAAAGTATACGGGAAAATCCGAGGCAGTCAATTTCTCGTCGTTCACAAGAACTTGGCCTTTCTGCGACTTCAGTTTGACGAATTATGCGTAGGGACTTGGGTCTGTACCCGTACAAAATCCAACTTACCCAGGAACTTAAGGTAAACGACCATAGACAACGCCGTGTGTTCGCTGATTGGGCTCTAGGGCAGTTGGAAGTTGCCCCAAATTTCCCCCAAAAAATCTTCTTCAGCGACGAGGCCCATTTTTGGATGAATAGATTTGTGAACAAGCAAAATTGTCGGATTTGGAACGAAAACAATCCACATGAGATACACCAGCACCAATTGCATCCCCACAAAGTCACTGTTTGGTGCGTATTTTCGTCTAACGGAATCATCGGTCCGTCTTTTTTTGAGAACGAAGATGGGATTGCCATAACCGTCAACGGCGAGACCTACAGATCGATTATAAGCAACTTCTTGTGGCCTCAACTGGATTATATGCCTGATATGGATACTGACGACATGTGGTTCCAACAGGACGGAGCTACATGCCAGACTGCGTACGCCACGATAGACATTTTACACCAGCGATTTCAGGGCAGCGTCATCTCGCGCGGCGGCGACGTCAACTGGCCACCGAGATCATGCGATTTAACGCCATTAGACTACTTTCTTTGGGGCTACCTTAAATTGTAGGTCTATGCGAATAATCCGCAAACAGTTGATGTCCTCAAAGTCAACATAACAAACACCATCCAGCAAATTCAGCCAGATTTATGAGATTTATTTATAAAAAATCGTACGCTAATACAAATAACATAAATATAGCATTCAAATAATCACATACCATCAAAAACTCCTTGAACAAACCCAAACTTTATCCAAATAAGAGAGATGCAGGTGTATATTTAATCCCATGTAAAGATTGTGATAAATCTTACATTGGTGAGTGAGTCTGGTCACTTTTGTAAGAGGAATAAAGAAAATGGATTAGGAGAGGTTTACTTTCCATGGGGCCTTTTAAGTCCATATGCAAAATTGTGATCATAGAATTTAATTTAACCAAGCCAAAATTAAAAAAATTCAAACAATCATATAGAAAAACGGATTGCTGAATCAATTATTATTGGCAAGGTTGATAACTTTAATATTTCGGGAGGACAATATGAATTTAAAAAATATATTTCGAACATTGTCGCCCAATATACTCGTATTTAAAAACCGCCAAAATCTGTTGATCTTCCACTTTAATATACTGGAGCCTAAACTAGTGCTGTTCGTGAATAAATCAGATTCATAAATTGTGGTTTATTATTATTTTACACATACATGCACAAACACACACACACACATATATATATATATATATATATATATATATATATATATATATATATATATATATATATATATATATATATATATATATATATATAAATCTTTAATATGTAATGTTTTCCATCACTTGACTTGAGACGTATGAATAAATATTCCATCAATATTATACATATCGTTTCCGTAGAGAAATAAATATGGCTCCTCCTTGTCTCAGATTTGTAGTTATTGGGCCGAAAGTTTGGCCAAAGTAAACATTATCTTCTGAATTATTTGGTTTCTGTCTCAAGTATTGGAAAATACGCTTCATATTTAGCTTTTAAAGTTTCTCCTTCAGATTATAATAATATCTTTGTTTTCAACTTTTATTTCCTATTATATGAAAAATATGCTAATTGAAATTTCAATTTACTGTGTATAGCAGACAAGCGAGCAGAGAAGGGGACGGGGTGTATATGTATGTGTGTGTGTGTTCAGTCATGTCCCCCCCCCCCCACTTCAGGGTGGATTGTCCGGGTATGTCTGTCTGTCGAGTTTTTTTGTGTATAGGTCCCCATCCGTGATGTTTGTTTGGAGAATACAAACACGACGTCTGTCTAGGAATTCAAGATAACATGGTCCCATATTTTGTCCCCATGATGAAGAGGGGATATCTGGACTCGACAAAGAAGATGATTGAAGATGGTGATATATATATATATATATATATCTCAAAGTAGCGCGAGAGAATGATGAAAATGAATCCATTAAACCACATTGAAAGAGAAAAGGGAATAATTTTTCCTTGCAGTAATATTTTTATTACCTTTTTTCGAAAAAATCCGTGCAGGGAAGCGATTCGAACCAGACACACTGAGGCAGCGAGCACCGCTTTGATCACATTTAAAAGTATGCCGTTAGTACACTGGTTCTCTGCGTAGCATACTGTACTAACGGCATACTTTTAACTGATCAAAGCGCTGCGCGCTGCCTCAGTGTGCCTGGTTCGAATCGCTTCCCTGCACGGATTTTTCGAAAAAAGGTAATAAAAATATTACTGCAAGGAAAAAATTATTCCGTTTTCTCTTTCAATGTGGTTTAATGGATTCATATATATATATATATATATATATATATATATATATATATATATATATATATATATATATTCATTCGATAACCCATTATTATTTTTCGCATTTTGAAATTTTACCTGCTCTTGTGATGCCAACGGGAACCCGGACGTGACGAGGCTGGCTCCCTGGCCGCCGGGTTTTTAATTGCGGCATCCTGAGTCAAAAAGTGGCAATACACAATTTTCTGTCTCATTTGGCAGTCTGTCAATTAGTTTCATGCTATTAGTTTTGATTATGGAAATGGATTCTAATTTTCACAGAACTGCTAATGTTGGTGGTTCAACCTCATAATGCGACTCTTTATGCGTTTGAGTGACGCGCACTGAGGCTAGAGGGCGGAGCGAACTCTCGCGGGGGTCGGGGGCTCGGTACATTTGCCTTTCTCTTCATGTTAATGTGGTCTATCCCCCCGCCCCCCTTACCCGCCTACGTTTCGATCGTTGTTTCGCTTCTCAAGTGACTTGGTGAATCAATTAGTGAATTATTTCTTCACTCTCGAATGAATTACGTAGTATTAATTCCACGCTTGCGATTTGCCGATGCTTTCGTAATCAATCAAGGTGAGGTCTGTTCGCTTCAATTATCAGTGAGGATAACAATATTAAAAATATCTGTATAAATTTGCTCCTAATAAGTAGGTATCCAAGTTTATTAGCATATATATATATATATATATATATATATATATATATATATATATATATATATATATATATATATATATATATATATATATATATATGGAGAAAATTGAGGCACACGCTATAAAGGGAGCTCAGAAATAAATTGTGATTGCCCATAGAGGAACATGTAACGAAGAAAAATGTCCCGATATTGGTAATTTCAAGAAGCGAAATATAATTTTGAGTCACTCCCTCCAGGGCTGGGAGAGGGACGCAGGAAGCTTCCCCAATGCGGGAAAGAATAGGGGAAGTGAGAAAGCTTACGGCAGAATTTAGTGACGAATCATTGTTATTTAAATGTATTCAAATTCACGATAAAAGTAATTCAGAAACGTATTGCAAGTATTATAATTATTTTGCATTTTTATTTTGTTTATCTTATTCCAAATATCGCTTTTGCATTAAACTTCAATTTATTGCAATTCCGATTCATTGGAATCGGCGAATTGCTTAGTTTAACTGAATATTTTAGATTTATGCCGACGTTTCGGAATATTTATATCATCCTCAAATCGACGGTAGGCAAAAAAGTACATTAAGAAATATTAGGTTTGAGGAGTCTTTTCGGAACAGGCTCAGCAGCGAATTAGTCGTTCGAGGCTATCGCGAGGTTGAGGTTATGCTATAGGGTTCGATGCTCGTAGTGTGATTACAGCCTGTAGGTTAGGTTAGGGCTTTAGAAAAATGCACATAAATTTTGCGATAATTTTGTGGCAGTTCCTTGCTCCTAAAGCTAACCTAACCTAACCTACATGCTGCACTCGCACTACGAGCCTCGAATGCTATAGCCTAACCTCACCTTCGCGATAGCCTCGATCGACTAATTCGCCTCCGAGCCTGTTGCTAAAAACACCCGGTTTGAGACACTGGTAATCTAATTCGTAAAAAAAAAATATATATATATATATATATATATATATATATATATATATATATATATATATATATATGTTAGATATATATATGCAAATTTTGTTGAAGACCATTGTGTATTTTGCCTTAATTAATTTCCTTTGACAACTTTCTTTTCTTCTATCTTTTTTATTCCATCTTGTAGATGGTGGATTATTTGTCCAGTATTCATCTCTTTTTTAAATGAATGTGTTTGGTAAAAACCAAACTAAATTGCTAAGCTTTCGATCTTATTCGATCATCTCCGAAGATGATCGAATAAGATCGAAAGCTTAGCAATTTAGTTTGGTTTTTACCAAACACATTCATTTAAAAAAAGAGATGATTCCTGGACAAGTTACTGGACAAGTGATCCATCATCTACAAGATGGAATAAAAAAGATAGTTAGAAGAAAAGAAAGTTGCCAAAGAAATTAATTAAGGCAAAATACACAATGGTCTTCAACAAAATTTGCATTCAAGAAAGACTGCTACCCAACTCCATTAATATATATATATATATATATATATATATATATATATATATATATATATATATATATATATATATATATATATATATATATATATATATATATATATATATGCAATTAATTTTAACAATTCCGCTTTGATAGCTGCTTCAATATGGGACCGACACTGCTGACGACACTCTATGGTACTTATTCATTTCGGACATCCCCTTGAGAATGGTGGCCTTAATTGAAGCTATGGTATTATGAGGATGTCATTTAGTTTCCCTTTTAACAGCCCTTCACACGTAATAGTAGTCCATAGGCTTCAAATCTGGCGAGTTGGAGGCTCCACCACAACACGGTAGGCGGGTACAGAACGGCCATTCTGCGCTCAAGTACACGAACAGCAAAACGCTTTAGTTTTCGACCCCCCACCCTCCAGAATTGCCTCTTCCCCTATCGCCTGAACGTTTTTTTTTTTTTTTTGCCCAGAGAATCAGGAAATAGTTGGATGCGTCAGGCAGTTGTTTGAAAGGCTCGGAAAGCTCACTCTAAGCGTTCTGATACGAAAAGAACCGGCGAATTTGTTGCAAGATTCCAGGCCATCATTAACAACGATCCCACCAAGTCACTGATATCCATAGCCAGAGACAAGGTACTGTCAGTCTCTCATCAGGCACTTACTCCCTGGTCATCCGCCACTACTCATACATTACGAGAAAGAGCCAGCTTCTGTCGTAGAAGAAGGAGAAGCGGAAGGAATCTACTGCGAAGCTTGTGAACAAACTGAAGCATCCCCTCAAGCCTTCATGCTTTGGTTCTTCTCAGACGAGAAGAATTTCTGCCAGGAACAGGTGGTGAACTTATAAAACAACCGCTGGCTTGCTGTCCCCACCACAGATGCACCGAGAGTTAGGAAGACCAAGTTCCCGATCCGCATCATGGTGTTTGGGGTGGTCAGTAACGAGTCATGCCCCTGTATATCTTCCCGGTGGGCTAGAGTTGATGTTGCCCTGGATCCAGGAGTTGGCCATTGGAAGGCCGTACGTGCATCAGTCTGACTCTGCTGCACCATAGCACATAAAGCAGAAGGACCCAGTCTTAGAAGTCAGACCATTTATTTGACCATATCTCTTCTAACTCCCCAGACTGCAATTCCCTTGGAGAATTATGTGCTGAGCGTGGTTGAGACAGAGACCAAGTCCTCATGCACCACCAAGGTTGAGGATCACCACAGTTTTCACTCAGTTAAACAGAAGCACCCTGCACCGTTGACAACGTCTGGAAGCCGACGGCGATTTCATTGAATAAAATGAACAGTACAATTCTTCTGTATAAATGAACTCTCTCTTTTATTTTCCTATATTTCAAAGTTAGGCGAGAAATTACCCACCCCCGTACCCTTGTATATTGGATAGGGGATTATGCTGTCAATGTCTAGAATCTTAGAAAAGACCCCCGTATCAAGTAATGTCATTTGCTGCATCATATTTTCGAAAATTAATTAATTATAAAAGTTTCATTACATCAAAATATGGTTTGGTATATTTCCAGTAGCATTGATCAATATGGTCACGTATATCACACTTTATCAATAGTTTCTTACTTCAAAAGTGACTTTTTGCGGCCACACATCTCTGAAATTGCGAAATTCAAAAACGATCGACATTAATGTAAGAACCAACCGTGGTAATCTTAATTGGACAAAGAAATGTTTCATGACTGCATTACCGAGTAATCACTTTCCCAATTTTCCTTTCCAGTGCTCTTTGCAATTTTTTGATTGGCATTTGAGACTCGACTTATTATTCCTTACAAGATTCAAATTGCTGAAACGGTTTAGAAATTTTAATGATCCCTTATCATCGTCGCAGCTCTCGAATTTGGTTTATTGTGTGGTTACTGGCTAATTGGTAACAAACTATTCGTACTTGCGCAGGAGATATCTTAGGCAATACCCCAATAACGTGAGTCTGAGACATACATCTTTTATTGTATTGACCGGAAAAATAAGGGACACAGCATATTTCTGGTTATTAAGGGCGTGAGTTAGGGAGGGGGGGTGTTTTGGCCAAGCATACTATCAGGGAAGGTAAATAAATGTCAATTAGAAAATAGGTCCCTTAATGAGAACGTTAACAAGACGAGTAAGTAGCATGTAGTACATAGCATGCAACTTTATGCTAGATTTTGTTTTTTCTTTGTCATACGCATCAATGACTTTACTAAATTCCGTTTACACTTGAACTAACCTATTTTTTAACAGTCTGCATGGAGCGATTTAACACCGAACTGAAATGAACCAACTAACCAGTTTCACTCGCCCTGGAAGGGAAATGTATTAAGTGGTTGTACTCTTCCAGATGCAGGACCTTCCGCTCAGACCTTGAAGGAAGAAAACAGTTTAAGTCGTATGAAGGAGGCATTGAGGATGAAGTTTTCAAAACCCACTAATAATTTGCGTTCGTGCAAAAGCCAATGCCGTTCTAATATTCAACTGAAGGAAAAAGTTATCGACACTACATTCCCTAACAACAATAATAACTGCGCTAAGTATACATGTAGGACGAAAGGCTCCTCAAAGTGGACTCAAGAAGATCTCGCTTCGGCTTTAATGATGGTACGCAACGGTACCCCAATCAAGCCTGCAGCAGAGCGGTTTAACATCCCTGTTATGACTTTGTGGCGAAGAACCAGGGCCCTAGGCCTAGTATCTTCCAAAGTTCAGTGCGGGTTTAGATATTCTCCATCCAGGGGGAGCTTCAATTCCCTCCATTCTCTGTCGTTCCATTCAAAAGTCCATAAAAGACTTTCGGAGATGGCCAAAGACGAGAGTGAACATCAAGAAATATTCTCCAAAGAACGGAGTCCCTTAAGAGAATCTAATTACAAGGTATGTCAAACTCTAGAAGAAACGTCGCCAGGGTCCAAGTATAAATCGGAGGAAACTCATAAAGAGAACAGTCCTGATACGAGCGTCACTGAATTAGCACAATTTCCACCCCACATTCAACGCCCAGTTGAATTTCCCTTCGATAAGGATATTGCTGGTCCCAATTCAAAAGTACCTACCCAAGAGTTTTTGGTGTGGCTGAATTGTCTTGGTTATAGGCCTGGTCGTTCCGCGAATAAACCGGCGCCAATGGGAGATATAGTTGATTTTAAGACTTGATCTATAATGATAGCCATAGTAAAATCTTTCTTGATTCAATTTTTGAAGAGGGATTTTAGAATGACATTTCAAAACGATGTCCAACACAGTATTTAAACTCGAAAGAACCTTGTTTGGCAGTTGTTAAAACTGTACATACTTAAATAGCCTAGTTTGATTTTGATTAGATTTAGATTAGGATCCTAGAAAAGGTTTTCATTCCCGTTTGATCAAAATTAAGTAATTCACTACTAGCAAGAAGTTAGTGGTTGAAATTTGTTGGCGATTAAGGCTAGTTCTTAACCAATCCCAGTATAAGATCTCTGGATATAATTTAAACATGTTATTCTGCCATGAATTTAGGCCTACCTCTACAAAGTCTCACGATTAACAGTTTCCTTATTAAAGCTTTTGCTGGTTTACTTTTGCTTGCATTGTTATTGCCTGTTAGCTGCCTGTATATTATTTGCAGCATTATTATGAATAAGCTTTTATTTTGTTTTATTCTTTGAAAACGGATTATGCCGTGTTAAAATATGTATTATTTAAGAGGCCTCGTTTTATTTTGTTTTTATATTATTTGCATATATTTTTTCTTATTAATAAAAGAATTATGATTTGTTGATATTTTCATTGTTTAGCTCTTTTTGCTATACATTAGGATTTAACTTATTCTTTTATAATTTTCAAGATATTATTTTTATTTTATTTGCTCTTTGTTTTCTTAAAGTTAAGTTGAAAGTTAATAATGCTGTTAAATGGATTGTTACATATTATTTTATTGTTGAAATTGCTTAAGTTTCATCATTTCGCTAAAATTAACTCATCATTATTTTAGACTGCAATCTTTCATGCAAATAACACAATTGTATATGAAAGCCAATTATTCTTCTCCCATTATTTTGTTTAATTTTTCCATGGCATCTTTACATCAAACTCTGTTGTGTGCAGAAAAATAAAAGGACCGGAAAGCATTGTTTGCTGTCCCTCTTCAGATTTCGTGTAAGTATATTTCTTTCAAACTTTAAGTATAATCGCTGCCATCAGCCTTCTTGCTACATCTTAGCGCCTGACTATCTTGTTTGCCATAGAGAGAAGAAGCAGTCGTAAAGCCTATTTGATGCGCGCGGCATAGACGGCACACGCTTTACAAGTATATGACATACTTAGGGTTGTATTTATTATTTGATTACGTCATTCGTTATTATTTCATTTAATGTCGGTTTTCTTAGGGTTTGTTTTGTCTTTCCTTCCTAAATCGCACTTGATTTTTTTTTTATTACTCTTTCGGAGTTGGTTGTTATTTACGGTTACACATACACTAAACTTCCACGACGAGAGAAACCTATTTAATTGCGAGTTTTCTTAGGAAAAGTCTTTTTTCTTTGCGTTTCGACAGGGGCATGAATTGGAAGAGGCTTTGGAACGGTGCTATTTGTGGGAAGTACCACTCGACGGGCCACGTTAAGGGATAGTAGCGACTCTCAAAGTACGAGGGGCGGTCAATAAGTTTTGCAATTCGGATATAAGGAAACGAGATATGAGGAAAAATGTTTTATTATTTTTCAATATAACTACCCTCGACTTCAATGCACTTGCGCCACTTGTCCCTGAGGCTTCGAATTCTCGACAACCAGAAATCTCCCGACTGCTGTTCACTCCACTCATGGACGGCGAGCTGGACATCTTCATCGTCCCCAAACCGGCGTCTACACAGTGCACCCTTGAGCTGGCGGAATAAAAAGTAGTCGCTAGGGGCCAGATCTGGACTGTAGGGGGGATAGTTGAGCTTCTCGAATCCGCACTCGCGTAGGGCAGCTTGTGCAACTCTGGCAATGTGGACTTTGACGACGTTGAAGTCGATCATGGGGCGTGAGGTTTCTAGGGAGCCAACGGGCAGAGACCTTGGTCATGGCCAAATTGTCGTGGATGATGTTGATAACACTTCCATGTGATATTCCAAGTTCTCGCTCGATTTCTTCGACCTTCACCCGTCGATTTTCGAGGATCATCCTCTCCACACGGTCCACATTGTCCTCGTTGGTCGCGTCTGACGGGCGTAATCTTCAAGGGACTCACGACCATGGCGGAACTCCCTATTCCAGCGAGCAATGGTTGCATAGGAAGGGGCGGTGTCGGTGTACACTGCAACCATGCGTTCAGGGATCTCTTTTGCATTCTTGCCTTCCTTGGTCAAAAGTTTGATCACTGCGCGTTGCTTAACCTTCTCCATTGTTGATTAATTTGTTGCTGACGATCTGCGATCAGCTACTGCTTCTTAAATAGACGAGGCAGGAGCGTGCGGCTGCAGGTCCTGACTTGTCATAACTTGTCCTAACACCCCCACAAACAGCCATCCCCCTTCCTCTGTTTTGCCCTACCGATTCGCAAAACTTATTGACCGCCCCTTGTAGTAACTTTCTCACATTTTCAATAACTTTTCACTAAGGACTCCTTAAACCTTGTTAGCAAAGATGTTCGCATTAAATTTTCGTTTAATACACCTAGTATCGTGTAGGACATCCTCTAACTGTGCGAAGTGTAGCTTCTTGATGTGGCATCGATTCCACAAGACTTCTGGAACCCATGCAGTCTCGATAGTTGTCAACAGTTCCCTGATATTTATAGGTGCCGGACCTTGGGTACGAATAGACAGGCCACTAATGCCCATTGGATTCATGTCGGGTGAAGGTGCCCACCTCGCTTGGAATTCTCTAAAATGCACCCCGAGCCAATTATTTCAACGTGGACCCCATGAGACTGGGCTTCTATCATCAAGCTAGATTGTCCCATTGTTGGGGTACATGGAGTTCATGAATGGATTCAAATAGTCACCAAGAAGTGCAACTTAGTGGTTAGGAACAGGTCAATGACATGTTTAGGTGGACCAAGGAGCCTAACCCATAACCACGGAAGCACACTCCATACCAGTATAGAACTACTATCAGCTTGTAGGATGCCTTATCGACAACTGGTATCCGTGGGCTCAATGGGTTTGCGCCATACCTGAACTCTACCATCAGCTCGAAACAATTGGGACTTGTTATTCATCAGACTACGCCGCAAGTTGCCCGTCTTCCAGGGTCCAATTAGCGCCTTCATGAACCCATGTGCGGCGGTGGGTCCCTCGTCGTGGTGTCACTGGTGGGGTTTCTACTCCCATATCCCATAGAAGGTAAAGAACGCTTCACTCACCCGATGGATATGCGGCTGGTAGCTACTGCATAGGATGTGGATACGATTAGAGCTAGTGTTGCTTGTCTATTACTATCGACATTTCATTAAACACCCGTGGTTGTCACCGTGGGGGATAATGCCTTCCATGAGGCATTCTTGGTACCCACGTAACACCGTAGGGATGTTGAATACCGCACAGTGTGATAAATGAAATGTCGCATCCGTTTGGCGGCCGTTCGAACTCCCCTAAATCACGCCTAGCCGGTGTTCACACTGATCCACGAAATGTCATGTCAAAAACGGATACATCCCTGGAAAATTCCATAGTGTCAAGGTACGGTGGCGATGCCCACTATTATCTTTACGTAATTCTATCCCATGACTGTTGGCACTTTTATTTATACTATATTTAAATAATTTCACACAACAAAAAGAATCGCCGCCATTTTGCTTAGAGCCAGCACGGATATTCCTTTGTCCATGTAGTTAAAGATGTTAGATTCCTCGGGAAGAAACTTGCTATCGCCAATATTACTGGGGGACCTTCAGTCCTAATAAAGACTACGTGTTCATACGATATCATTGTCACATCCTTACGGTTACTATAGTAATGAGTAGCCACCTCCACACAGCCTCTGCCACGCCTGGAGGATGCTCCTCATCGACGTCAAGAAGTGACTGTATCCACTAGATCACTGTAACAGCCCCCAAAAGCACTGTATCTCAATAAGGTGTTTTAACCTTCACTTTTGGTGGGGTAGCACACGGGGTTGTTTTTACCCACCAGTGGCGGCACGCTATATCTTACAATAGTATGGTAAACTGCAGTGTACGGTGTTATTGTAAAAGTGCTGAGGCCAGTCTTCCAAAGAAAATTCCCACAGTAAAAATGGGAGGTGGATCTACGGGGCAGTTCCTGTGCAACAGCCGTTGGTAGACTTCCTTGAATCAACGCACCCACAAATAAAGAAAGATTCTTGAAGATTATCTGAAGAGTGATGATCGCAACCTTGGCCAGGGAGGAAGATGCGTCTTTCTACACAACAACAACCCCTAACACACATCGAAATTCATTTCTTCCTGATTAAAGCCAAGATAAAATAAGCGTTTTGGGAATGTCCATCAGAGTCGCCAAACCCCAACCCGATAGAAAATTTATGGCATAAATGACGCCCTCCAAAACAACGACGAGTCTGACAAAATTCCATCAGACGTTTGTTTCACCCTCACCAAAATCTATAATTAAATAATCGTTTGAAAATGTTATACTATTGGGTATTATTTAGCAAATTGTATGGGTATGAATTCTTTTTGATTGCGATTTTTGGTAAAAAAGCGTTATTACTCCTATGTCTATCCAACTTGTTGAAATTTCGAGGATGTCTAATAATACCCCCCCACCCCACCCTAAACCCCAAATTTTGTTACTCTTCCAATAAACTGTTCATGATCTATGGCAAAAAATTGTGGCATGAATAATTTATGGAGCAAGTGTACCTGCACCGATCGTGCGCACGGTCTTGCCAGCGATTGTCTTTCTGATCTTTATAGGAATTTCATTATCGCCGGATGGAGGCCTTATTCAGGCCGACATCAAAATTTGTGGCCACACTGAGAAATAAAAGGTCTCAAAAGGAGTGCAGATTCGAGGCAGCCCTTATAATATATATATATATATATATATATATATATATATATATATATATATATATATATATATATATATATATAGTAGAGGTCATAATGATTTGAACGCTTAGGTTTCCATCACAAAACTTACAGTATTCAAACGAAATAATGGTAATTAATGCATGATAATTTGCATATATAAAATACGCATGGTTATAAGTTGTACATGTTAAGATGGATGAAACTGCAAGTTACGTGCCCACCTCGGAGACGCCCTGGCCTAAGCTTACCGCGCAGTCGTTCTGCTTGTTGAACCCGGTTGACCTTGAAGGTTTTTTTACCAGTAAAAAATGAGAATTCGATTGCCATGACTGTTCCAGTCGTTGAGAAGGCGACGTCAGCACTCCTGACATTTTTCCCGCATACGTTCGGTGAGCAGAGGCCTTTGTACCCACTCAAAGCTCTTGCCGCCCTCGTCCTTGACGGTTCTGGACACCGTGGCCACCGAGATGTTCTTCCTCGCGAGCGCTGACATTTTAAGTTTAGAGCACTTTCGAAGTTGTTTCTCACAGGTTGACAACTTGGGTCTGCCTGAACGAGGTCGATCTTTGAGGTCCTTCCCGTTCTTGAACCTGACCGCGACACTGGACGGTCACCCGGCTGACGTTGAGCCGCTTGGCGATGTCGGACTTGTTGTGGCCCACACGCGGTAGAACAGAGATCTCTATTCTTTTCACTTTCATCTCGACACACAATGAAAAGGTCGTTTTAATGGCACGTCCTGGAAAAGCAGAAGATTAAGTTTGTGTGTTCGAACATTTTCTCTCGAGCATGTAAACCTCTCGAAAGATAAAAAAAAAATTCGAGTGTAACATAACTTTTGCAAAACACGGTAGCGCTGAGGCCAGCTTGTAATCTCTCAGGACAGTTTGGTACTTCTCTGAATTAATGGTGCCTTCACAAACGATGAGACGATCCACCCCTGAACTTGACAGAAAGCCCAATACCATACCAGAGCGGCCACCATGCTGTACAAGTGGCACTATGCACTGTCATTTCCACTCATTCACAGACCTCTTGCAGTCCCTAACATCGACTTTGGGCGAGAACAACTGGACCGTGGACTCGTGGGTCGCGAAGACACTCGCGGTGAGCAAGTGCCCAATCCAATCGACTTCGCTTCTGCTGAAGGTTGGTCAGCGGTTTCTGGCAGGCTTTAAATAAGTTCAGGCCTTGTGCAAACACTCTGCGACGGACTATCGTGATGGATGCATTAACCTGGCCGCTGGACTGCGGTTTTCTACGATCCCGAAGGCTCATGCGACAGACACAGAGACCTGTCGTCATGTTTGTTACTGACCCTGGGTCGTCCAGAATGAGGTCGCTTTTGGATTTTCCCACTTTCTCGGATCCTCTTCAACACTTCTGCAACACCGGAATGTGATCCGCCGGTCCTCTGGGTGATTTGTCTACAGCTGAGACCCTCCTCGGACAGCGTGCGTATCAGACTTCTTTCCTCCACATAATAGTTACGTGTTATCGCTATTATCACATCATTATCAAATCTTATCGACATGGAATATCATATTAATCTATAAATATGATGTGTTATATGAAGACATTTTGAATGCAACATACTGATACCAGGATTTCATGCATTTTATATATATATATATATATATATATATATATATATATATATATATATATATATATATATATATATATATATATATATATATACTTTTTACATATATACTATTTATACTTTTCGAAGTTTCTGGAACTCATGTGGCCGACGCTTCTTCATATGGGAACACTTCCATCCTAACAAAAGGCTAAGGGTATCACTGAGGCTGAATAAACTATGATAGTGAAAGAAATGGCTAAAGGAACTCCTCCTAAAGTTATTGCCAACTCCATCGGCCACCATGTTGACTCTCTGAAGCGTTTTTTAGCCGATCCATCGCCAAGGGAGACGCGGTCGGACTCTGGCGTCATGAAGACCGTATCCACCCGGAACCTTCGTAATGTTAAGAGGCAGCTGTTGAAGAAGCCAGGACAAACATCGAAAGCAATTTTTGCTGAAGCAAATCTGCCAAAAGTGTCAAAATCAACGGGATGCCGGTTGCTGAGAGACACGGAGAAAACCATTACCCCTGAAAAACGACCTCCTATGACGCCCAGAAACAAGGAATTGCGGATGGAATGGGCGCAAAAGGACATGAAGATAGTAATATTCACTGATGAAAGCAGAGCAACTTTGGACTTGGTTGACGGATGGGGAAAAGGTATGGTTGGAAAAGTCCAAAAGCGTAACATCCGTTTTCCTCGCCAACATGGTGGAGGAGGTGTAATGATATGGGCAGGAATAGTGGGAAGTGAACTTATTGGTCCTGTTCGAGTGGCTGATAGAGTAAAAATTACTTCTGCATCCTATTGCCAGCTTCTTGAGTCAGCATTGCTTCCATGGCTGCAAGACGTACCACTGCAGAGGCGTCGAAGGTTGATATTTCAGCACAACAATGCCCCGTCTCACTCTGCAAAGGCAACACAAGCAAGCTTGTCATCGATGGGACTGTAACCGTTTGATGGTATGGCCGCCTTGCTTTCCCGACTTGAGCCCTATCGAAAACTTATGGGGAATTCTGAAGCAGACTATTTACAAGGATGCGAAGCAGTACACTTCGAAAGAAGATTTGTGGAAAGCAATCGAGACATCTGCACGCACAATTCCACGCTCAGAAATAAAAAGAATTGACCAAATCTGTTAAAAAGAGAATTTTAAGTGTTTTACAGAAGAAAAGATCTTATGTAAAGTATTAAGTTTTTATTTAAGTTTTTGATTTTGTGATATGACTTTTTTTTGCCTAAATAAACATTGTATAATCATATTCTATTATTATAAACCTCTTACGATGCTAAATTTTGGTCGGCATGTTGTTTTTCTATATGCTAATACTGTGGCACGCATGAAAAGTGGTTAAAATCTTTAAACATTACTGAAATGAAAGTCACATTACAAAATGTGCTGAAAATGTAGGACACGGTCGCACTCATTAACTTAAATATACCATAAAAGTATAAGCTCAGTTCTACCGATAATTAATGTTTAATCATTAGCAACGCCTTTAAGCTAATAGCGTGGCACGGGGTATATATATATATATATATATATATATATATATATATATATATATATATATATATATATATATATATATATATATATATATATAAAATTGCTAATGAATTGTCATATATTCCTAGGAACCAGAAGATGAGCGCACAAGAACGAACGTTGTTAATTTGAATAAATGGATTTAGAAAAATAATGCTTGGATTATTTTTCGTCATTGGTTCATTTTGAAAATTATATATATATATATATATATATATATATATATATATATATATATATATATATATATATATATGCAGATACACCCACAAAGGAAAAGTGAAAAACGATTCCGAGCGCTTTGGTCTTTATTCTTAAAGACCTTTTCAAGGAATGAACAGGAGGCTGGACATACATTGCCTTAAATAGTGGAAGGGGATATTACACTACCCACCTTTGAACCTTAATTAGGGGGTACAAAATCCTGAAACAACTTTATTTGAGATGAACAATCCAGGGCTTAGGTTGAAATTTGGGAACGGGTTAATGGAAATACATTCTAATATATTTCTCGAAATATAATTACTGAATTGTATGACTAGTTTGGCACTGTTCCAGTTAATGCTATGGTTAAGATTGTACATATGTAGAAAAAGCGCAGATTGTTCACTGTGATTACGTACATTGGCTTGATGTTGCTTAACCCGGACATCTAGTTCTTTCCCGGTTTGTCCATAATAACATTTTTGGCAGTTGTTGCAGCCTATCGAATAAACAATGCCAGGTCCGGGAGGGGGAATTTTTGACAAGGATGCGTTAAATTGTAGTCTAGTACTTAAAAATAACATTTTTGTTCAGAGGCCTAAGTAAACGAGGTAATTTAATGAAAATATGGTTATAGGGTAAAACTAATAAGTTTTTGGCCTGAAACTTAGGGATATTAACATTAGTTTGATAATAGGAACGCTTGGCGGACTTATAACAATTGTCGAGAAAGTACAGAGGGTAGCTCAAATTTATCCCTATTTTATATATTCTCTCGACTTCTTTGTCTAGGTATTCTGGTGAGAAAATTCTAAGGGCACGCAAAAAAATAGAGGAGAAAACACTTTGTTTGATGTTATTATGCTGATTAGAATACAAATGTATATAAGAGTCTATGGCTGTGGGTTTTCTATATATTTCATATTTGAAACAATGGCGTGTCCGAATGAATTAGAATATCTAGGAAAGGGAGTGTGTATCTCACCAGAATACCTAGACAAAGAAGTTGATAGAATATATAAAATAGGGATAAATTTGTGCTACCCTTTGTACTTTCTCGACAATTGTTATAAGTCCTCCAAGCGTTCCTATTATCAAACTAATGTTAATATCCCTAAGTTTGAGGCCAAAAACCTATTAGTTTTACCCTATAACCATATTTTCATTAAATTACCTCGTTTACTTAGGCCTCTGAACATAAATGTTATTTTTAAGTACGAGACTACAATTTATCGAATCCTTGTCAAAAATTTCCCCTTCGACCCGACCTGGCATTGTTTATTCGATAGGATGCAACAACTGCCAAAAATGTTATTATGAACAAACCGGGAAAGAACTAGATGTCCGGATTAAGCAACATCAAGCCAATGTACGTAATCACAGTGAACAATCTGCGCTTTTTCTACATATGTACAATCATAGCATTAACTGGACAGTGCCAAACCAGTAATAAAATTCAGTAATTATATTTCGAGAAATATATTAGAATGTATTTCCATTAACCCGTTCCCAAATTTCAATCTTAGCCCTCGTTTGTTGATGCAGACCCCATTATCACTGCATACATAAAATCTCAAATAAAGTTGTTTCAGGATTTTGTACCCCCTAATTAAGGTTCAAAGGTGGGTAGTCTAATCCCCCCTTCTACTATTTAAGGCAATGTATGTCCAGTCTCCTGTTCATTCATTGAAAAGGTCTCTTTAAGAATAAAGACGAAAGCGCTCGGAATCGTTTTTCACTTTTCCTTTGTGGGTTTATCTGCATAACTTTGACTGAAGTGCACTTTGCGGCTTTTTTCATATATATATATATATATATATATATATATATATATATATATATATATATATATATATATATATATATATATATATATATATATATATATATATATATATATATGGAAAAATATCCAAGACGAATTGGTGCGGTTAAGGTAATGGCATAATTAGACAACTGCTCTGCTTCAGGTCCAGCAGGTGATCCTATCCTCCTTGAACTGGAAGACAACACTTAGGGATGACCCATCCAGGGCTGATGGATGGGTCATCCCTAAGTGTTGTCTTCCAGTTCAAGGAGGATAGGATCACCTGCTGGACCTGAAGCAGAGCAGTTGTCTAATTATGCCATTACCTTAACCGCACCATATATATATATATATATATATATATATATATATATATATATATATATATATATATATATATATATAAAGGCTAATTTAGCTTCATGTGTTTGTATGTGTGAAAATATGAAATTTTAAGGCTTTTTCATCTATGTAAATTTACGTTATTTTTCCAATAGTCGTATATTATATATGTTATGGCAATGGGAATATATTTTATAGAATCATATATCACAATAATGTTTTATTCATAAATACATAAATTTGCCTTTCCAAACCGTAAATCATAAATATTGAATATTAAATAATATAGTGAATGTATTATGCTTATAAATTGTACATTACACAGTATGCATCATGGCTAATTTAAGTTCTTGAAATATTTTGATATGCATAAAATTAAGTTCCCTTTTTACGGGCAATAAATTTGTGTAGCCCCTCGCCCCCTCTGTCCTGTCTGCTTCTTTGCGACTCTTCCACTATATTGGTGGAGTGTAGGACGAAATGACTGGCGTTATTGCAGTTTGATTTGTTAACTTTGCAGATGGATATATTTTGATGACATCATTGGCGTCTAAAATATGTATATAATACTAGGCCAAAATAGGCTCCAGCCGCATCCCCGACTGGCTGGGTTTGAAAATCCCTTTGGTTTATTTGTCGTGAAAATGGAACGAGTTCGCTTGCAGCTCATTCCAGTCTCTTGTTCGCTCGCTCCGATTTAGAGCACCCTACTTCTCCTTAGTATTGTGACGTAGAGTTGGGAGTTGTAATAGTTGTGGTGGCAGTACGGGTATGGGTAATATTGGTGTCTGGCGTGGGCGTTTGAGGTGGGGGAGGGCGATAATTTAATGGAGCTGTTTGGGTGGTCGTGTTTGCCTCTCACTTTCGCGGAGTAGAGCTGGTCGGTATGGGTGAAGTAATATTAGTGTTAGACGCGGAGGGGGAGGGGCGTTACTCTTTTAGTGGTACCTCTTAGATGTTTGTGCTTGGTTGATACTTGTAGTAGTGGTGGGTGCAGCAGCATGGGTGGGGATGCACACGATAATTTAGTGGTACTGCTTTGTTTGGTTAGGAGATATGGTTGCGAGTTGTAGTAGTAGTAGTAATGGTGGCTTTGACGGAGGTAGAAAGCTCTCGTTACCCTAAGTAGATATGGTGTTATATTTCTGACGTCTAGGTGGCGGGGTCCTTCTTAGCGAGAACAGATATAAAACTACAGCGTATGTGAGAGTAAGACCAGCTATTTGGGCGTGCGCTGGCCCTGCCCCGGCGGTCCTACTCACGTCATTGCGCAAATAGATCACTAACACCGCTACCACTTCCCTCCCCGTCTTCACATAAAAACCACCTCCGTTCCGGGGCTCTGGTACCCAACGGGTACCCACCACCCCTACCTTGTGGCCAAAAAGGGTCTCACGACTGCAGTTTGGTGTAAATACCCAATACTACACGCCCCCATCCCCCCTAACAAAGACTGGCCTCTGGCGTCTTTGAGTCCACCATAAATTGTCATTCTGATCTTTATGTTAATTTAATTAACCGGTTTGGGACGGGGGGGGGGGGGTCTTGTCCACCGGATGAAGGGGCAGATCCATGAATGAAACACGGATGGTGCAACATATTAGTAGGTCGGGTCGGGGGGGGGGGTCGATGCTTTAGTAGTACTGCATTGTTGATTGAGGTAAATGAAGGCTTAGCTTGGAATTATCTGGGGGGGGGGGTGTAATAAGACCCCTTTGACCAAATTAAAAAATAAATCGTACCTTAAATAGGTGGGTAAAAAATAAAAATGGACGAAGGAGTTCAAGAAGTTTGGATTCAGAGTACCACTTGTCAACTTAGTCCTTTCTTCTGGACCGTCTTTTGTCCGTTCCGCACAATTTCTCTACCTAACTTAATTTTTTCCCTACAAACCCTTTTTTTAAATCTTGTTGGGGTGGGGTTCCCCTTAGTTTTCGTGTTTGTTTTTTTAATAATATGGCCTCCCCGCCCCCTCTGCGAGCAGAGCTTCTTATTATTTTTCTGTTAAATAAGTCATGATGTCGATTCGATGCAACACTTAACAAGACCTTTCAGGTGATCACCCTGTTTCAAGGGTTATTCATGGTACCACTCAGTGTTGTCATTCACTCCCATGGTATAATTTCCTACTTTGAGCCTTAATTAAACAAACAAACACTTAATTGGCACCTACAGGGAACCATAAAAGCTCAAATATGCAGGCCCTATTAAGAATAAGGCTAATTTGGGTGGACCCTCCCCCCCTCGGCTCCAATATGTGTAAGCTATTGTAACTCAATTTTTAATTTTCTTTTAAATATTTATCGATTTGTTCTTCATAATTTGTGTGTTTGGAGCCTTGACTACATCTTGCGGTAGATGGTTCCAGACTTGAACGATGCGGTCGCTGGAGGCAAATTTTCCAGCTGTTTTGAATTTCCGCCTCTTCATCTTTTTAGTCGCGTCACGACTAAGAAGAAGTTACTATGTCGGTCATGCGGACGGTAACCATTTTACTTTTCAATGAGTTTTTTTGGTAATAACATCGTAACTATTTGGTTATTTCTAATGATATTTGAAAGAATTTTGTTCTTTTACATTCTCTTTGGAATGATATAATTGTCAAGGTCTTTCCATGGTTAGTCCGGGAAATATTGAAAGTTTTGAAGGTCGGAAGGTCATAAATCAGAATAATTGAAAGCACGCGACTTAGGTATGTTGACCTCTTTTGTTTTTTCGCGTCGCTTTCGCGCCGGTCAAATTAAAAAGATTTCTGCAGTATCGGAAATATTCATAAATAATTTATTTTTATTTGTTCTCCCCTTTTCTTTCTATGTTTCGTTGAACGATTTCTACCCCTCGTCCTTTGACCATCGCTACTTTTGAATCTCTCTTCCCTTCCAATTTTTATTCATTAATGTTATTATTAGTTTCCATATTAAAAATAATACGACTGGCCATTACACCGCAGAGTTTAATTCTACCCTTTCTAAATGTCCTTTTGTCTATATCCCCTCCGTCCCTTGGCTTAAAATTGGGGATTTCTGCTAAAAGAGGGGTAGGCTAGCCCCCCTCTCCCCCTCCCCCTTCAACAATGACTATCCTAAATTAATTATTTACACTCCAAAAAGTTTTTCTTGCCTTCATTACGCAAATAAAATCCCGTTAACTCGGACCTAATTAAGGCAATGCCACTAATAAACAGTTTTACGACGAATGCCAAACACCACCAGAAGGCAGATGGAAGCGAGCAAATGGAGATAAACAAGGGAGAAAAGCGATGAGGAAGATAAGATAAAGATAAAAAAGGGGGGACTCTTGAGGAATATTCAATTTGAGGTTTAGGAAGACGCTCGATTAATTTTTATAGTAGTTAATTTACCTCTTTTCGGAAAATCGCTCGGAATGGCTCGATTGAAGTTTCCAAATTGTAAAATAGGCCCCGTGATATCCTCAGTCATAATGGGGCATAGTTGGGAGTAGGCCTAATAAAACGCCTTATTGGGAATAAAATTGCGTTATTCCTACTAATTCTGAGGGGGGCGAGGGGTCAGATGTAAAACTTTAACGTTAAGTCGTTCCCGAAGGGATATTGGCGATTTTAAAACGCTAACGTTAAACTTAAGGATTATATCGTCGAATGACGCTGCTCGCGCCATCCTTAGATTTTTGTAATGACTTCAATTTTATTTTATTATAGTCACTACCTGCTTCGAGGAACAGGGGTCGGCGCGCATCAATGCCATAAATTGAAAAGTGAGTTGGATATAGAAGTTGGAATAAAGATTGTCTGTCTTCAAGTAGTTCAGGATCTCGTGCATGGGATTATTATATCATAATTAGTTCCCAATCGAGCGTCTCCCAGCATTTCACGAAGGGATACGATTACCTTTAGTTGTGTGCGACGCGCAGCTAACGGTATGTTAGGGGAATTCTTAATCTATATTTAGGGGGGGGGGTAAGTTATGTTAAACAATGTCAACAGACCTAGGTCACGTGCTCTCAATTATCCTGACTTATGACCTTATAACCTTCAAAACTTTCAATAATTCCCTAAGGGTTTCAAATTTAGGCCGAATAGTTACGATGTTATTGCCAAAAAGGGTTACCGACCGACCGACGACCGACGACCTACGGACCGACATAGTAACTTATAGAGTCGCGTCCACCCGACTAAAAACCACTGATGATTAAAGTTCATTAACAACTTAATGAATGTTGCACTCCCCCCCCCCTCCCCCACACCATAAGGAGGATATTGCCACGTTAAAATGTCTTGGGCATTGCCCCTCCACCACCATTATTGTGGGTACCTGCTTTCACTGTCTTTCCAGAGAGGAGCGAGTCGGGGGAAATTGAGCGCCCTATATCATTACCCATCGAGCACTTTTGGTCTATGTATTTTTTTATACCCCCTAACTTGAGCATTTTTAACAAACTTCATTGAATACCATATTGTGCCGCATACTGATTCCCTCCTTTTCACTCCAAGACTAGAATACACACACAAATACACATAAACTGTACAAATCAAATAACAATTGAACTCTCTAAAGGTCTTTGTTCCATCATTTTATTTAAATATTAACGCATTCACCAAAGCAACGGGGACGTTCGAAACTGGCGTATTGTTCCTGCGTGAGAATTCAGCCAGTCTCCTTCGAAGCGAATTCCGGTCGGGGAAACTTCCCCTTTCCGTCCACGTGACCGAAGGGTGATTTTGGCGTTCATTCGAACTTGTGGTCATTTATTGGATTTAATCAGCGCTCTATCGCTCCCCTTGGTGACGTCACCGAAATCCCATCTCTATTCCTCGAACTTGTAATAAGTGACTCTTTGTTTTTTTATTTTTTTTGTGGCCAAAGGAATAGAACAAGCAACTTATTACAGAACTAGATTCGGTATAAATGCTACCATCTTCAAAGAAAATACGGATATATCTGAATGATAAAACAATGAGAGATATCCTTATTTATTACAAACAACGTTTCGGATTACCTAATCCATCTTCAAGCTAAAGGGATAAGCAAGGAGTTAAAAATAGAAACAAAACTAACATAATACATATTTTAAATTGTCTATGAAATTTGTCTCAGGAAATTTTAAATTAAATGTTTAAAAAAAAAAAAGATTATACACAGTGAATTTTATAGTAAATATGTTGCGTAGTCATAAGAGAGAGGCCCAAAATAAATGGAAGGTACAGAGAGCATTTCAAAACAAATGATAGTCAAAATAGGCAGTCCAGAGGACAGAAATTCAGAGAAAGGTTGGCAAGTTGAGTCGTTATTTAATGCGAGAGCGTTTTACTAAAATGTAACTAAAATTCTGAGCTGGATTCTATTGTGATCAGAACCAAGATTCTAAAAAAAAAAAATTTCACTAATGGCATCAACCTTGCATTTTATGATGTGATCTCTGATAGGCGAGGGAAAATTTCTTCTTGGGGAGATATTTCCCCTTTCTGCAACTAAAAGTTTTACGTATCTAGTTCTGGCTTGGGTCAGCTTTAGGGATTATCAAAGATCCATTACGATCGATTTGGGCTGGTTTTCAACTATCTATATTTAACCTCGCCAAATTTGGCGTTCCCGTCTTGTCACATTCTAGATACAACCAACATACGGTAAAAAAAAAATAGCTACGAATTTTCCACTGACCTGCTTCAGCTCTATGTGCCTAGCTATATGGTGAGTTATGACATAGCGTCGCTATTTACAAATGTTTCCCTTGACGAGGCCCTCAGTATTATTTTAGACAAGGCTTTCCCCTCTGAATCTGAATCCGAGACGTTTCATGGGTTCAAGCGCCAACAATTTTCACAGATGTTGGTCTTTGCTTCTTAAAAAAATAGATTTAATTTCAATAGTTCCATCCTTTATCAAGTTGATGGGGTTTAAATGGGGAACCCCTTGGGACCATCTTTAGCTAACGCCTTTATGGTATCTCTTGATGATAGGCTTTTTGAGGAGAGCCCCTCTTCCTTTAGACCGCTTTTTTATGTACGCAATTATAACGTGCAAATCGTACCTGTTTGTACGCATGTTCACATTCGATCATGTAATTAATTAGGCCAGTGCTGGTTCCATTTCAAGTTGTAGCAATACTGTTTCACGTAATATTGTGGAAAGTATTTGTAAAATTTTATTAACAACTTTAACGTAAACCCCGTCGGTCTCTTCGCCTGAGATCCAATCGTCATGTATTTAACCCAAATACAAAACTAAAAATATTTACTTAATGTTCTTTAGTTCCTCCCGAACAGCTTCTAGTCAGATAAGCAAATCCACCCTCTCACTTATAAACCATCCCAAACGCCTCTGTTTTCATTCCCAGAATGGGTCTTATATATACATATGTGTGTGTGTGTGCGTATGTGCGCCTGTTTACCTGATTCAACATAACACATTGAAAAACAGGCACTGAATACAAATAAAACTAAACTTAAACTCAAAGCAAGATAAAATAATATAGGCTTGGATAAATGATACAAACACGAGGGAAGGATATAGAAATAATTTTAAGTCTGTGATTTTACTCGTCTTTTTGAATGCCTCAGCTTCTATCTTTTTAATCCTAAATTGTGGGGTTTTTATTCCTCTGTGCGAACATCTTGCCGCTCGGTGTTTTGAAGTACGCCATTCTTTTTAGGCAGTTCTTATTATTCTCGACTTGATTGCGCATTTTGTTTGTATGGTGATTATCAATAAATCTATGTATTGTATCAATATGGAGCATATACATAAAAGTATGTGAAAATTGTACATACAGCCTCACGGCACGAACTGTCCCTCTTAACATGTACGCATGTTTGCGTCCATGTTTATGTTTTCATACGTTTGAGAAGCCTCGTCACATCCAAAATTCAGGATCTTGTAAAAATGTATAATAGTTTTGAAAGAAATGAGTGTGTGTGTGTGTGTGTGTGAGAGAGAGAGAGAGAGATGAAACTCAGTATTTCCATTTCAGGTTCGACTTCATTTTTCTGCTTCTTCCGATGTACAAACCAAAAAAAGGGACAAAAATATATTTCTTAGAAGTATCAATAAGTTATTCATAGCTTCCTCTTCTATTATTCATTGGAGGAGTTTCGAGGCTGACCTACCCCTGAGCCCCCCTTGATCAATTATTCAACGTATTTCATAAGTGATAAGCTATGGTAACAATTTATATAATATATGGATTTCTTGGGCTTTTATTTCTTATATAATATGAATGAATGATGTTCAGTGGGATTATAAAATTACCAATAATTGAATAGTGATACAAGAAGACTACCTCTCTTCCAAACTTGTCGCTGCCTTGCTGGGGGGGGGGGTTAAACATTTCTGAGTGGGAACAAATGAGAATCAGGATAAACATGTAAAATTCAAACCACCTCCGCTTTGGTGACGTCATAGTATCCTTTGCCTCGAATCCAGAAAATCACAATGAGACTAAAATGATCATAACCTAAATCTCAGATTGGGGCGGAAAATGAACTTTCCCAAGACGAAAATAATCTTGGGTCTTGTAGGAGATAAAACGAATAGGATAGAGGATCAAATTGTAGATAAGGAAAATGAATAGGTATAATTAGCGACTCCTGATGAGACCGAAGAATGGGAAATCAGCAGAAAAACGAAATTAGGAAAAAATCAAAGAAACGCAAAGAGACATGTGAGGTACAGCAAGTAGGACCCACCTAAGAAATACCTGAGTGAGAACACAAATGTGGTTGGCCAAGATATGCAGTAAAAGGAATAACAGTTCCTGGCTGAACACATTGTCAGAAGAAATGAGAGAAAATGGACAGTATAAATGCTAAAGTAGACACCTGTGTACACCAAGAGACCCATATGACGACCTAGTAGTAATTGGTAGGTGTATTATCGCAATGGTCGGTGTAACATGACAAACTCGAGTCCTGAACCTCCTTCAATGCACATTTCTTAAGGAGGCCTTTGTACAGGAGTAGGAAAAGAACGTCTGTTGATTTTGTTGCCAGCAAGTCCTACCTCAAACCCGTTAGAGGAAGCACTGTTGAAGAAGGCTCCGTTATGAATGATGGCCAACAAACGAGTGTGTGTAACCAATCAAATGGAGAACCGGAATTGAACAAACTAAGTCCAAAGAAAGAACTAACACGATCATTTCAGACCTGCTAAAAGATGCTGGATAAATGATTGCATCATAGATAAATTAGCCAACATCTTCACTAGGTGTCTTAAACAAGACAAAATCCCCGAGGAGTGGTACTGTGCCATAGTAATTCTGCTACACATAAATTTAGACTTAAATGAATCATATAAATTACAGAGCATTCACTTTTCTCTCGTGTCGAAAACCTCTTAATGAGATTCATTACCAATAGGTGGTTTCCTGATATTGTTATCTACGGTCTACTACTTACATATCATCAACCAACTCAGTGAGAAATACAGGATTGTAATATATAAGTACCTAGTGTTTCTAGAATAGCAAAAAGCCTTTCACTCAATAGAAACACCAATTCTAACAGTCATTTTGATTAGCTCTATACACATCACAGAAGACATCTACCAAAACTGTCAATTCAAAACAAGAACGCACAAAATAAGACGCCATCTTGCCCAAACTGTTCACAATTAGGTAAATTGTTAAAACAAGGTATCAATACAGGTGTGGAATACATTGAATCACATGAGATTGACTCATAATATTGTATCTTTAAGTGTCTAGCAAAACTCCAACACTGATTTAAGAGGTTAATATTGCAAAGAAAAGAGTTGGTCTGATAGTGAATCTCATGGGTAAAAAGTCGCAATTGAACTGGTCCATCACTCCCACACGCATTTGTAGGTCAAATCAAACACCATCTTTAAAGGAGGGGGGGAGGGGTAGCTGATATTTCTTCACGGCATTTTTCCAGATTGACCTTCAGAACTTCCACACATTAATGATATTTGGTACAGACCTTCTACTCAAGCATCGCAACAACCATACTCCAAAGTCCATATGATTTAAAATTTGTTTGGCAGCAGTCTTGGACATTTTTGGCTGTGCATAAAGTGCCCTATCTTGTTAATTAAAAGTTACACCGGCCTTTACTATGGTGACATCCACCCAGAGAATTACTTTCTTCTTTAACATCTTCAAATAAACATGTTGATCCATTTTTACCCCCTCTTCAATGAAGATGAGAGGCGAGTTTTTTCACCCATTGATGTTACGCCCTTCCAAACCATCACCGAAGATGTCTTTTGTCTGCTTTCCGTTGTTCAACCGGAATCCACTTCTTATTTTGCACCCAAACACCACCATTCTATGTATTGTGGAGGCTGCGAGTCATCAAGGAACCGTTGAATGATCATTTTGCCATTTCGACTCTCACCTTCTTTTTAGTGGGGTTGGAAAGGAGATGTCCTTGCCTGGAAGAAGTTTCAGATCATCTTTAAGCACTTTTTGCAAGGTCACATCGCTCACCTTTGCCTCAAAAACTTCTTGGATTTTCTTGATCTTTTTCATCGTGTTCTTGATGGGGGTTGGGGTCCTCCTCACTGATCAGGGCAGGATGGTCCTCACTCTTAGAAGACCTGTCTCTTTAATCCGTTTGGTAGCTGCTTAAAAAAAGGTCACATTTGGATTCAACATTTCAAAAATATTGCCGCCATTTTTTTCCCTTATTGGTAAACGGCTTTTTGTATTTCAGGACTTTATACTTTAATTCACAAAATTCAATAAATCCTTAAAAGATCTGAAATTAATTAATTAAATAATAACTTGTAAAGAGCATTCTACACTTAGTCTTTCTACTCTTTTTTCTCTTTCTTTCTCTATTTCTTTCTTTCTCTTTCATTCTTTCTATCTCTCTCTCTCTCTCTCTCTCTCTCTCTCTCTCTATATATATATATATATATATATATATATATATATATATATATATATATATATATATATATATATATATATCTATATATATATATTACACTTTAAAATATTACGAAGGAAAATAATACACATACGTACCTAAGCGCTTTCCTGTTTACATGTTCAGGGGTAAAAAGAATAAACAATAAAAAGAAAAACATGACGTCACATGAACACATTAAATCCTGAAAAAATATGAACATACATACGCAGAAACAACAATATAAAATTAGTCCAGTAAAGTAAAATATGGTAGCAAATTTTATTAATTATGCCCCTATCTAATTTAAATAAACAATCGCTTAAATTAAAATTGGTCTCCTGTCGAGATTTTTATGCTAGCCGACTCAGCTAAATTTATTTGCATAACATTCGCAAGAAAATGAATGATTTTGCGTCAGCCAAATCAATTTGATGGATTTTCGAAAGCAGCAGCAAGTTTGCCCAATCCTGCAACTCAATTCAGACTCTTTAATTCCTTTGTCTACTTCTTTTGTGGTTTTTCCTATGTGGAAACTACATGATTTATAAGAGAACACACACACACACACACACACGTGTGTGTATATATATATATATATATATATATATATATATATATATATATATATATATATATATATATATATATATATATATATACTTCATTGGGGAAGAAATTTCTGATAACTATTTTTTTAATTAAATGATGGCAAAAAAACAACATTAGCATATTTCAATAATTTAGTTACACTTGAGAAGTGGTGGTTATAAGGAAGAGTTAAAATATTGCTCCGCGTGAAGGCCATCTTCTTTCTGCATAAAAGGACTTCTTAGCCGCGCGTATAGAATCCTTTATGAAATATGAGTGATATTTTAATTTTTCTCCGTCATTTTATATTGTCTCGTATTCTTTATCAAAGAATTCAGGGATCACAAACGCCAATAATAGTTATTGACGTTGGAATGAAGCTTTAGCTGCTTACTACTGAAGCAGGAACGTCAAAACTGCGTTTAGATAAAAACACAAGAGAAAACTTGAGTTTAAAAGAGAAACGACCTCACTTTGGGGAGAGATAACCTGATTTATTACTGAATTCCGTGTGTTTCATCAATGATTCTCATTTTTGTCTTCGCTCGCCTTCTCCCTCCTTCCCCATATTCAATATTCTACTCCCGCCCATCCTTTTGAAGTTAGAATAAACGAAAGCACTCGGCATCCTCTGTCACTTTTCGCTTGTTTCCTTTAGGATAGTTAACCTCGGACGGGGTCCTATTCCTTGGGCAACTGCTAATGGATCAGTTGTGCCCCTTCCCGTTTCGTTGGCCCAGGCGATTAATAGAAACATCGACACACTCTTCACTCACATCACTCATTTTACAAACTTCAAAAACACTCTGGCGAGGATGCCATCGTTGGTTTTTCCTCTTAGTTTTAAGTTAATAATAATAATCATGACTCATCCTCTGCTTTTAATGCTGATCACATTGCCCTTTCATTCCAACTCAAAGGTCTTGTTGATGTGCACTGATATCTTATAAATTAAGTGAATTCCCTTCATTTCAAGGGATTGTAACTTTAATTAGCGCCTTTACTAATTAAGTTACTATTAATTGGTTGTGGGTAAAAAAAAAATTTGTACCTTTTGTTTCTGCGTGTCGTTATTTTATGAACCAAACGCCAATCATCGGAGGTATAAGCTCATACCGA